>QANU01102670.1:994988-1055827 GCA_003254905.1 Nissolia schottii | reverse complement strand
TTTTTTTTTCCCCTTCTCTTAATTCTTTATAACACCATTCCCTTCCTGCACCGCACTTTGCTGCCGATTTTTTGTTTTTGTTATTTTGTTGGATAAAACTTATTTTTGTAGAAATACATGTACGAATTGTGCTTGGGTTCATTGCAAGCGTATTTTGTTTCATTATTCCCTTAAATGTGCTTATTTTCTAATTGACATTCTGCATGGTCTTTGCGCTCAGCAAGCATTACTTACTGGGAACATGCCTCGCAAAGTAAACTACGGTCTCGATTACGATGATGGTTATGATGATGACTATGACGACTATGATGATTATGATGTTGACACAGACGTCTATGGTTAGTACTTTTTCTTTATGTCAGATTGTTTTAGTTTACTTTGTGTGTTCATGCATTTTTTATTATATTTGCCTTTAATTTGTTTGCTTTTTACATATATTTTGTCCTATTCAATGCTTTCGGTGTCAGCAATTTTAATGAGTTATATCAAAGAATCAAAGAACTTCTATAAATTAACAAATAACAGAAGAGTGATATGGATTAAGCAATCATTTCTAATGTAAGTTCTGTATTGGCGTCTCGTAAATGTTGTTAAATCATTTTTGGTGTATGAAAATCCTAAGGCTTTTGTTCTGTAACAGGAGAAGAACCTGATACCAAGCAAGAGACCACTAGGCCCGGGCTTTGGTGCTGCTCCATTTGCACTTACGACAATGAAGAGAGCATGACTTCGTGCGATATTTGTGGTGTTATACGCCGTCCCTTGCTTAACACTGGAACTTCCAACAGTAACAAAACAGGTACTCCAGTTATTGAAGAATAATTTAGTTTTGACCTAGCTTGTAGTTTGTATGACAAGAGCATTTCTTTTACATGGTCTAAATTAGTCTCTCTGTTCCTCTCTTTCCTGTGAGTCTTAGGGTCTGGGTGAGGAAAAAGATGCCTAATTGATTGACTTGGTAGACATCGTAGAAATTGTTCTTTTGTCATACTGTTCTGATACGCAAAGAATGGACATGGAATGTCTTGCAGTATAAATTTTGCTATTCATTTAGCTTTATTACTATGAATGATGAGTTAATATTTGAAATTGTATAATCCTTCACTTCCAAGGAAAATAAGAAGAGATTAAATGCTTATCTGAAATTCTTGTTTTAATATGGCCTCTTAGGCCAAGCGTAGTAATATATTACAAAAAACGGAGTTGTTAAAAATGACTGTCATCCCTCTCCCATGGTGGGATTAGATTTAGGGAGAAATTAAATCAAGAACTCAACAAGGCTTTACTGTCTTTCTGTTTAGTTGAAATGCTAACTCCTTGAAATGGCCATGTAAAGTATTCTAAAGAGGATGAAAATTTGCAATCATGAAGAGCTGAAATTATTTTATAGTTTAAACTTCAAATCTGACCGGAATTCCTTGGAGCAAAAAGGTTGTATTGGTCTTTGTTCTCGCAGTAGTTACTCTTGGGCTTTGATAACTTTGAGGGAGTTGAACTCAATGTGTGACAACTTACATTCTGCATCATCCAGACACAAAAGCTCAAGAAGCTTTAAACAGAATTAGGATAAAGACATTGCAATCACATTTAAGAGATGAATACAGGAGATCTCAACTTTGAGATAAGGCCAAAGGGAGAATATCTTGCTCGAATCAAGTGAATATTGACTTTATCTTATAACATATTTCTAATGTTAGAGTTACTGAAAAGGAGGATTCAAACCAATCTCTCTCTCTCTCTCTCTCTCTCTCTATATATATATATATATATATATCAGCCTTTTTTTATTTCCAAATGCTTGTACCACACAGGTAAGCCTTTTTTTAGCTTGTAACAATTGAATTTTGTTAACTTCCTTATGTACTTATCAATGTTTAGCGACTTTTCCTTTCCTAAAAGGAAATACTAGGGCAGAACTGTTGTATGAATCTTGCCAATGCCATGTAGTCATCTGTATGCCATTCATGAGCGTATGGATAGGATCCATCAGTGTTTCGGTTGTTTGTTTTGCAATGTCCCCACTTTTGTGGGGGTAAATAAGGAGAGATATTAAATCCCCAATGAAGGAAAAACCAAAATGAAATAAAACCAAATTGCGAAAGATTATAAGAAAAAAAAAGAAGGAATTTGGGGTGGGGAAGGGAGAGATATGGAGCCAAAGAATATAAGAACTCTTATCTGGCTCTCTGTATATCCCTCATACTGCTAGGTTTTCAACAACGGCCATGATATACCTATAATCTGTTGAACAATCTCTTTGATGCAGTTGAAGACACAAGCAAAACTTCTGGACCATCCAAGTTGGCCTGGTCTCTTTTTGCTTCATCACCACAACAGAATCCCAAAGAGGTTATATTATTTCCAAAGCAGGATGATGGCTTTCAGACAGATGGCAGTAACTTCTACCAGCTTGGGAATGTCCAAGGAGAATTTCATGAGGCTTTTAATACTCAAAGCCATCCCCGTTTAAACATAGGTCTTCACACAAGTTTTGATTCAAGATGTGCTTGCATAGGGTTGAAATAGTTTCTAACACATTTGAGTGTTGTGGCAAAGAATTAGAACAAAAAATCTTATTAATTGAAGTTTAGTGTCTGTTTGATGACGCGCCATGCTTTACTTGTTGCAACTCCTTGCATGAGAGCAAATCTTAACTTTCTTTTTCTCTCATTTTTTGAAAAAACCCTGTTTTTCTTCATGCGCAGCTCCTTTCAAGTTTGATGTTCCATCCCCTGATGATGTGGTTTATACTGGTTTAAATTCTTCCAAAACAGGCTTGAAAGGTATCCCTTCTTCAACAAATCTGATTTGCTTCTAGTAGCTCAAGTTAGAGAAATATATTTAGACTGAATTTGGCCATTGAGAGAGCAAAAGATCATAATTTTGAAACTGAAAAACTAATGCATACCCTTCTTTTTATGGTTTACTTTACCAATATTTTTCAGGAACTTCAAATTATTTTATTAATTTTTGGACAGAAAAAATGTTATTGGACAGGAAGGGTAAATTACGAGAGAGAGTAAAATATCCTTCAAATTTCAAAAGGAGAAATGAATCTGAAAGAGAACAAAAAGGAGAACCCTCAACACAAGAAACACAACCCAATGACAAAATCAGAAAAAAGAAAAGGAAATCACCACAGCTGCCTTAAAACACTCCCAAATCACTCACTCCATAAAACATCTGCAGGGAAGGAAAAGGCTAGACCTAAAGTAAACACAAAACAACTGTCCTTTAGTCTTTAGCATAAAGACAACTTCAAAGGTTACAAAAGGAAACCTGTTTTCAACCTCCTGATTCCTTTAGGCTCTCAAGTAATTTAGTTGTTGCTTGTTGCTAACTTTGACGTTCCTTTTTTACGTTCTTCTTACTAGGTATTTGATAAAAAGGCTACCTTTACCTCCTCACTCAACTGATTAACCAATTAATCCCCATTTAATCAAGACGTGATGATTGAGGATCTTGCGAATCACTTATGTTTACTGTAAACATCATAAACTTCTCCAAAGTCTTCTCACTAACATATTGCAATAGCGGAATAACAGAAATAGCGTTTTGTTCAAAGCCCGGTATTTTTTTCCGCTATAGCAGTCTATTAACACTATAAAACAGCATAGCGGCCAGTTCAAAACCCGCTATGCTATAGCGGTGTAGCGATGCTATAGCGGATATTTGAGAACACTGATTGCCGCTAATCTTTAAAGTTTAGTACTGTCTTGGAAGTTTGAAATTTGGTGTTCTTTCCAAGATTGTCTTTTCTCCAGACTCCAGGTGATTCAGTTCATGAATCCCGTGCTTCTTCCTTTTTTCTCGGCTAATTGTTTTTGTCCATACACAATATTAGAAATCTGATTTTACTAGGTCTCCCATTAGATTATATCATAATACATCAAGGATCTTGTGATCAACCATCCTGTCATAAACATTTTGGTTAAGAATCATGGCATCCTGCCTTTGAGCAACAATAGATACTCATCATACTAGAGTTGAGAAATTTGAAAGGATGGACATCTTAAGATTAGCCTTGCTAGATGACTCTGGAAGTAACTGCACCTGATCAACAGGATCTTTAGTTATTCAGAACCAAAAAAGTTTTTACCATTTGTGGGCTAGTTTTGACATTTTTGGTTCTCTTATTTTTTAACCTAGAGAATGTTGTTTGTTGCGACTTGCGAGTAAATAGTTAATTTTTTTTCATTAAATGATTGACATGTTTTTGTAAGCTGAGAAATAAAAAGAGACAAAAATCTTCCCAATCCAAAATTGTTATGCATGATCATTATCATTTATTGCCATCTATCTTCGGCCTATATCTTTAGCACGGTAGCTTTCACAAAAAAAGAAAGGGAAAAATTAATAATTTTGCCTTGTTAACTATGTTAATTGTTAAAATTTTAATTTCTTGTGCATCAATATTAATATTTAGTCAATCTTCTTTCTGTCATGCTTGCAGACAAAGTTACTAACTCTAAAACTTCTCGGGTTTCATCAACCATCACAGAGAAGAATGAAACATTTGTGCGATCAAATGTTGAAAGTTTAGACAACTTGTCATCCTTAATGCAAAAGAGCAGGCAAGATAGTTTAACAGAGAAGAAGCATTCCAAAAATGCAGCAGTTTGTCTGGAATCAAGTGGCAGAGCTTCTAATGCGAATAACAAAAATAGTACAGTTGATATTCAATCTAGCAAAGGAAAGTCAGGTAGTTCGTCTGCAATGCCAAAAGTCAAAGATAGTGATGAAATTAGCTTCTCTTCTATTAAAGATGGAAAACCTGAAAGTATTTCCAGCAGTTTTAACAACATGGTTGTCGATTTAAGATCTGGAAATTCAGATAATACTAATGCTAAGGGACCTCGACCACAAGTTTCTTATAAACCAGAAAAATGGATGCTCCCTCAACAAGCTGAAGATACATTGACTCAGCTGAATCTTGCAATTGTATGCCAATGGACTATTCTATTGAATTTTTGAGGAAAATATTTAACCAATGTCTCATAGTTTTAATTGTCAATTGTAGGTTGGCCATGTTGATTCTGGGAAATCAACACTCTCGGGTAGGTTACTACACCTATTAGGACGAATTTCCCAAAAAGAAATGCACAAATTTGAAAAGGAGGCCAAGATACAGGTAATTTCATTGGGGGCGTCATTTTGTGGTTTTAAAGCTAGATGCTTGAGTTCATGTATCAATTTTTGCTCCCCCATTTTTGTTGATCAGGGCAAGGGATCCTTTGCTTATGCTTGGGCACTTGATGAAAGCTCTGAAGAAAGGGAAAGGGGAATAACTATGACAGTGGCCGTTGCTTACTTTGACACTAAGAAATATCATGTTGTTGTGCTTGACTCCCCCGGCCATAAAGATTTTGTCCCGAACATGATTTCTGGGGCAACTCAAGCTGATGCTGCAATCCTTGTTATAGATGCCTCACTTGGTTCATTTGAAGCTGGTATGGATGGTAGCAAGGGACAAACTAGGGAGCATGCACAACTTATTAGAAGCTTTGGTGTTGACCAGGTTATAGTTGCAGTAAATAAGATGGATATTGTGGCTTACTCCAAAGATCGATTTGATTTTATAAGACAGCAGTTGGGAATGTTTCTCCACTCATGTGGTTTCAAAGATTCTTCTGTATCATGGGTTCCCATAAGTGCGATGGAGAATCAAAATTTGGTGGCATCCCCTTCTGATGCTCGTTTCAAAAACTGGTATGTCCTCTGATAACTCAAGATGTGCTCTTTACTTTTCTTGGCAGGCAACAAATGGGGTATAGAATTATGACTGAATCAGCAATATATAATTGTTCAAATAAATGAAAAGGTAGTTTTTCTCTCTAATATTAACAATTTCTAGGAGAGAAAAGGAATGATAGGGTTCTTTTAATGAAAATTCCCAATACTATATATTAGTTATTTTCTCATCTGTTTTCCCTCCTTGTAATTATGCAAATTTTTAGCACTAACAATATAGTGATGGAAAAATGGGGTCAGTTGGCCAGATGTTAAATGTTATATGAGATTAATCTGATTATTGACATGACTTTGGGACTTTAGTACTCAGTTTTAATGTGAATAATAAATAAAAACCCACAAATTTAGGGGGAACTGATCGTTTTCAAATAGATTACAATGATATTTTATTTTCCTGTCATTACCAGCCTGAGTATCTTATGAAGAAAATGGTGATCATAATTCATTACTTGATGTTTGATGTATTTTGCCATAATCTTTCTGGTTAAAACAAATATCTCAATTGTATTAATATAAAAATATAAACTCTGATAGATTGGTAACATCCTTGCTATAACTTGGATGTTGACATACTCTCAATCTAGGTTTGTATTTGGTGTTATAGCATTTTCTAACAAGTTACTTTGATTTTAGTTTTCAATTGTATGCAATACTTCTAAGAAATGATGGTTGTGTTAATTTTAAAACAGGTATAATGGACCATATATCTTAGATGCAGTTGACTCACTCCAACCACCTACTAGAGAATTCTCGAAACCTATTCTAATGCCGATATGTGATGTCGTCAAATCACCTACACTTGGACAAGTTTCTGCTTGTGGTAAGCTGGAAGCTGGAGCCCTTCGGAGTGGATCAAAGGTATACAATTGGTTATGGACCTTATTGATAATTTAAATGAAAGATCCACATTTCTAATTCTCTAAATTAGAAGTGTTTTGTATTGATCTGAAACCTACTGAATTTCTGCTAGGAATTAATAATTTTCAACATAAGTTTTTAGTCACTATAGCCAGGTAAGTTGTTACCTTATGATATAATAGTGCACTGAATGAGATCCCATGCTTAAACTCTTGTGACATGACGTGAAATAAAACAAAATTTTGTTCTGTAACTCTATTATTTATAAATTTTAGGTCTTAGTTATGCCTTCAGCTGTTGTGGGAACAGTACGCTCATTGGAGCGTGACTCGAATGCCTGCACTATTGCAAGAGCTGGAGATAATGTAGCTGTAACGTTGCAAGGTGTCGACGGAAGTCATGTGATTGCAGGAGGCGTACTGTGCCATCCTGACTTCCCTGTTGCAGTTGCAAAGCGTTTGGAGTTGAAAGTGCTTGTCTTAGATGGTGCAAGCCCCATGTTGGTGGGCTCTCAGGTGTGTGCTATAACCACATATCCTTGCCCTTTATTTTTCCAATTTTTTGGTTTTTTAATAGGGGAAAACGTCAATGATCTCTTTCTATATGCAGATAGAGTTTCATATACACCATGCAAAGGAGCCTGCTAGAGTTTCAAGAATATTGTCAGTACTTGACTCCAAGACTGGTAAGGTGACAAAAAAGTCACCTCGCTGTCTCACTGCAAAGCAAAGTGCAGTACTTGAGGTGAATATATAATGGAAAAATTTCTATTTCAATGATCTCACACATTCCTGTTCTCTATCATTCTAGGGACTCAGAAAATATGAATGACTTTCTCGTCTCTGATTTCAGGTGACTTTGCACGAGTCAGTTTGTGTTGTAGAGTTCTCTAGTTGTAAAGCACTTGGAAGGGTGTCCATAAGATCACTAGGAAGAACAATTGCTGTTGGACTTGTGACAAGAATAATTGAAGAGCGAGAATAGTTTATGGTTGTCAGCATTTGCAATATCTCAACAGCATATCATGTATGCTGTTTCATTAAACATCTTTTGTTTGCCATATAAGTCAATTATGTTATGCTGGCAGACAACAGACAGTGGGTACTGTTGAGGTTCACTGGTCAACATGTGAATTATTATAAGAATGGTGAAGTTTTTGTCATGCTTTTCACCAGGTATGTATCAGAGGAGAGTGCTCTGCAATACTCTGGACTTGTGTACTATAGCAATGTAATCTATTGAAGAGATAAAAACGAATTTTTCTCCTACAGTTGGATGAAGATTGCTTTTATTCTTTAGTTGGGTTATCTTTTCCATGAGTTGCATGAGAAGTTTAAAATTAATATTTATGCTTGGGTAGTTTACTTGATAGAAGAATATTTTGTGTTTTTTTACAAAATACAGTAAGTTTTGATTCAATAAATCAACTTATTTTTACTTTAAAGAAAAAAATATTTCGAAGTGATATCACTTCGCAGTTTATTATCATGCATCCTAAGTTCACAGAGAAGTATTTTTTTGCGTTGACCACATAGCTCTCTAAACAAAAAGAAAAGTTCTCAGCGAACTCGTAACAGTGTTGTTAACTCCGCCAACACATCACCAAACTTTTAATTTAGTCCCTAAACTTCTAATAAATGTTCTAAGTAATTTTTAGACAATTATATAATTATCCAAATAAGTCATTCACCTTATATTAAATAGAATTTTTTGGTGTACCTTAAATCCAAGACATCTTAATAAGTGATATCATATGAGGATCACAAATTATAATAAATTTTTTCAATATATACACATTATCTCTGCCAAATCGAACTCTTTCTATTCCATCTTTATATAATGTGAGTTTTTTAACATAATAAAAAATATATTAATACTTATAAAAAAAATGTAGGGTTAAATATGTTTTAGTCCCTTATAAATTTTAAATTTTTCCCTCATAATTTTTTTTTATTAAAAATCGTCCCTCATATATTTTGTTGTAAGGTTTTAGTTTCTATTTAAGTCATTAACTACTGGCAATTAATTTGACCACATGACGAGAAGAGAGAAGCATGTGAAGGCGGACATGTGGGTGAGGTTGTTTCGCTAGTAATGGTAGGGGCGATGACTCACAGAGTTGTAGCAGAGAACAAAATGGCAGCACAAGAGTAAGTAGAGGAAACAATTGTTGGGTTAATCATGTCACACACGTGACACATGACCTGCTACGTAGTTAAGTTAACCGTCATGTCAACCGTTAGCAGTTTCACATGATGACAGGAACTAAAACCTTTCAAAAAAAATTTTTGAGTGATGATTTTTAGCAAAAAAATTTATGAGGGACTAAAAACATATTTAACTCAAAAATGTATCAGTGTTTATAAAAAAAATGTATCAACGTGTTTTTACGCGAGTATCAATATATATTTATTATAAGAGAGTGTATGATTTGACAGAGAGAAAAATATATTCTAATTTCTAAATATTGAAAAATAGTAGCGTTGATACTTTTCTTAACAATTGTTCATACATTTTTTAACAACTATTGATACATTTTGAAGAAGAAGAAAAAGGTTGTATTGTCTTTTTGCTCATTTCTCATAAAACGGCTCAACGATTGCATGTATTTACGGTGTATCAACAATTGTTGCAAATGTATCAATAATATTATTTGTTAGTATTTCAAACACATGTTAGTATCAATAATATATTATCATTTGCAAAAAAATGTATCAACATATTACGATAATATCAACATGTTGGTACTTTTTTTTACTACAAATGTTGATATCTTATTATTATGTTGATACTTGTGTGATGTAAAGACATGATGCATTTTTCATAAACGTCAATAGTTTTTTTGATGAGCATTGATACTTCTTTTATTATGTTGATACTCTAATAATGATTCTCGCACACTGTAAAGATATGATGATGCATTTTTTATAAGCATTGACAGATTTTTTATTATGTTAAAAAACTCACGTGATATAAAGATGGAGTAAAGCAAGTGATAACAAAAGAGAGTGCAATTTGATGGAAATAATGTGTTTATATTAAATTTTTTATTATATTTTGTGATTTTCATATTATATCACTTGTCAAAAGTGTTTTGTATTTAGGGTGTACAAAAAATGTTTTTATTTAATATAAAGTGAATGACTTATGTAAACAATCATATGATTGTCTAAAGGCCCCTTAAAGCATTAATTAGAAACTCAGAATAAATTAAATGTATGGTAATGAGTAGACGACTTTAACGGTTTCGTTACCTTGCAAATTAACGAAAGAATGAATGGGGGTAACAAATGAAAAGCCAAAGACATTTTTTTTAATGAGCTATGTGGCTAACGTGAAAAAGCTAAAGGAACTACAAAACATGTGCGTCCTATTTTCATTATTATCATGCTAAAGCTTCGGAGTAATATCTCATTTTCACCACTGTTGTTCATGCTCGATATTTGCGACGTATGATCCGTTAGATTCCTATATGCATTTAGATGGGAGAAGGGTGAACAATCATCTGAAGATGTGTTCGAAAACCAAAACTAGTAAGTATCTCATTTTTAATGTTTTGGAATAATGTTTGTTGCCAAAATCGGCACATTTTTTTTTTTAATCTTCAACTTAGTCTTTAGAAAAATAATTTCATCTCTAAGTGATCATTAAAAAAAATAAAGTGTCAACTTAAACTCTAAAAATATTAATGTAATTCTTAAAATTTTTAAATATTTTTCTTATTAATTCTTAAATTTTTTTAATTTGTCACTCTATTGATAAATTCAACTAAAATATTAATAAAAAAATGACAATGAACAATACATTTTCCACTTACTAATTGATGAAATCCACTAAAACAAAAAAACGAATATTATAATTTAACTAACATGAAATTAATTAAAAAATTGTACCATAATTTACTTAACAGGAAATTAATTAAAAAATCTTATATTAATTAACATCATTTTAATTAAAAAAATCTTATATTAGTCAACATGAAATTAATCAAAAAATCTTACATCAGTCCACATGAAATTAATTTATAATTAATCTTATATTAGTCAACATGACATGTAATTAAAGCTTAATTTAGTATGAAAGAGAATTTGTAACGAGGCTTAGTAGGAAATTTTAAAATTTATTCAATGATTTTTTTAATCAAAATCATTACTTCATTTGTTCCATTTTAACAGTCAACTTTTTATGTTTTAGGATTTTAAAATATATTTTGATTTACAATATCTAGATATAATTACTTATTTTTTTTTTCATTCATACCCCTACTTGTAGTGAGACATTTATTAATATAATGAAGGTCTTTATAATTGTATTGAAAATAGAAATTTATTTTTTTATATAAGGATAATTTTGCCAATTTATATTATTTTATATATTTACCAAGATGTTTTTTTTATACTTTGGTATGTGTAGAGTTTGGTTTTAGATAGTTAAAACGGAACGAAGGGAATAATATCTAAAACCTACTACACTTCACTTCACTTCATTTGGTTCAAGCCAAATTAGTTCATTGCGAGAATAAAATTCTCTGAACATTTTTCATTCATGCAATAATTGTAAATTTCACCTGAAACTTTAGTTAGAAAAAATAAGTGTTAAACTACTCAAATTAACCAAATGTTTGTTATTAATTTTGGTCAAACTAATGGTCAACCAGGCGTTTTCGATTCAGTAATTACAGAGAGGTCAAACTAATGACCCGTTAATTATATTAGTTCAATGTACCTATGGATGAACCAAACACTCCACCATTTTGGTCACCACTTATTTATACACAAGAGGACCAGTGAGCATTTTATGGATAGTAGAGATTAGTGAAGTCTAGAAAATAAGATAGGCAAAGATGTTTCGCATAGGGTCGTCCTCTGTCTATGAAGTTACCAGTGTTGTAGCTGGAATTGCAGGTATATTTAACTCTTCGATATCTCTCTCATTTGGTCTTTATGCCCTTGCAAACGAAAATTGAATATCTAAAATGAATCCCATTATATTTTATTAGTTTCTTGCATAAATTTGATATGATTAGAGGGATGTCATTACTTCTTGATCTCAAAAAGACCCCCAAACATTTTATTAGCTTCTGCCTTCTTATTTATTGTCATTCTCACTAAACACAATTGATATTCTGTTTCAATTAGGGATGGAATCAACTAGATCATATTGACATTCAAAGATTGTTTTTATTGCTAATCTGCTAAACTGAAAAAAAAAAATGGGAGAAAAATAGAGAGTGCATTGACACACCTAATGTAATAACAAGCACCGATTTTTCCTTTAACATACTTATGGTGGAGGGCTTAGGCATTTTGGTTTATAGAAGAATAAAAGGAATGTTATTTGCACTATTTTTAAGAACATATTTTAAGAGTTCCCTGATTTCGGTTTTTTAATTGCAGGAAATGTTTGTGCTTTTGTGCTATTTGTTGCACCCATGTAACTTGTTCGATTTGTTGCACCCAAGTGTTTAATCAATCTTTTATTTTATTTTTTAATTATTATTATTATTATTATTATTGTTATTATTTCCTTGATGATGTTTCAGACCAACTTTCAAGAGAATCATAAGAAACGGTTCAACAGAAGAATTTTCAGGACTGCCTTATGTATATAGCTTGTTGAGTTGGTTGATTTGTCTGTGGTATAGCTTACCATTTGTGAAACCTGGAATCATATTGCTTGCTAGTGTCAATGCCATTGGGGCTCTTGTCTATCTTATCTACATTACCATATTCATTACATATGCTGATAAAGCAAAGAAGGTAACCATTTTCCTTCCAAACTACACCAACTCCGCCCAATTTTAACAAGCTTATAGTCTGTTTGGCTTATGTTTGTATTTTGTGTTTTCATTTCATGTTTTTAACAAGTTTTTTATTTTTCAAAATTTTGCAAAAGGACAGCTAAAATAAGAATTGAAAATTGAAAATAGAACCATATTATTTTCACGGTTACATTCGCAATATTCTTAAAAATAGAAAATAAACAAAAAAAAAAGATCAAACAAACCTTTCATATCCCCTTAATTCTGGTAATTTATATGTGATTATCTCAATAGTTTGACGTCATTAGAGAAAATTTTCTTTATGTGAGAACACAATGTCAATACTACAATAATATAGTCAATTTAAGAGTATTACAATTATAAGAAACTTTTTCACAATTTGAGTTTAATATCTCCAATTTGTGTCCTATCTCTGATGCTTCTAGAAGAGCTGACTCACCATTGACACAGCTGAATGACGCAAGGTTACAATTTAAGGATAATATCCCTAATTTATTAACTAATGGCCCACTTTTTATTTTTTTGAGTTTATAAATTGGTGATAATATCACAATTTTCTTATCTTCAATGTTTTTCCTCTTGCATAAAATTGAGGATAATATCACTGATTTCATGCCTAACTCCCATACAATTGTAAAATACATCATATCCATATTATTACATTTAATACATTGTATTTTCATATAAATTTGTTTGAACCTTACGTCTTAATCTAAAATTTCAAGGCAACAGATCTGAGTTCTTTCACTTAATCCAATTTTATCCAACAAAAGACTTTGTTATATTCACACTTAAAATGTCAGCATTCTGCTCTTGCAGCTGAAGATGTCAGGATTGTTGGCAGCAGTATTTGTAATCTTTATTGTGATAGTTGTTGCTAGCATCACATGCTTTGATCCTCAAGGTCGTCAGCTTTTTGTTGGATACTTGAGTGTTGCCGCTCTCATTGCCATGCTTGCTTCTCCATTATTCATCATTGTAAGTTCATTTCCAATGTTTCATACTTGGCAAATTACTAAGGTAGTGCACATTTTGATCTGATATTTAACCCTTTTTTGGTTCATACATGGCAGAGTTTGGTCATTAGAACCAAGAGCGTGGAATTCATGCCATTTTATCTGTCCCTTGCAACCTTCTTATTGAGCTTCTCATTCTCTGCCTATGGATTGCTCAAGGAAGATCCTTTCATTTATGTAAGCATTTTGTTTCTAGTAGAACCCATCTTACACCTTCATATGTACTAATTACTTCTACGTAGAGATGTTATTTGTACTTATTTATATGACCTCATTGAAAATATAAATTGAGGTGTCCTTTAATCATTAGTTGAGAATGAGTCTCAATTTTTCTCTCGTCAATGATTTTAAAAATGTTCTATAAATAAATATAAATTACATTTTTCATTCTTATAGGATAACCAATAAAAGGCAAGTAGGTAGCTAGATTAATGAATCATAAATATTTCAATCTTAAGAAAGTCCTGAATCCTAACACCATTGTTTAAATTCTTACCCACAAAATATCGTTTCATTATGATTATAATCTCCTGGCAGGTCCCAAATGGCATTGGAACAGCCTTGGGGATAGTTCAATTGGCTTTGTACTCCTACTATAGTAGGAATTCTGAGGAAGATTCTAGGGAACCATTAATTGAAGGCTATCCATGAGCACAAGCTATTGACAAAAATTAGAGAGAATTGTACTCTTCTGTTTGTGGTTGGAACTTGGAAGTGTGACAGAATTATAGAGAAGTAATAACAAACTTGTTAGTTAAGATTTAAATTAAGATTTATATTTGAATATTTTATCTTATTTTTAGTTTGTCGATTTATTTTTTATTTTATTCTTATATAGTAAATTATTATTCTTTTACTTTAGAAATTATATTAGAGACAATGTGATTTGAACCTATGATCTCATGTATATGACTTATGCAACAAGTTATTTACTAGTATTCAAACTTTATTATAAAAAATAATTTAACTAATCCGATCTGACTCAACCGATGTATTTATAAACACATTAATTAATTTTTGAATCAATTTAAATCTTATTTTATCTAATTCTTTCAAACATAAGATTTAAATTATAAATTCAACTGGTTTAAATAAATTTAACTCAAATTAAATTCTAATTTTGCCGACTCTAAACACTGTCAAATTTGAATAATTTCAATTGTATTGGTTTATAAATAAAATTTTATGTTTTGGAATAACTATATAATATATTTAAATTGTAGCATAAAAAATTTGAATTATGTTATTGATATTTTTCCATAATCTTAATCGTGTATATAAGGTTTAAAGTTAATGTTTCAAATCAATATGCTACTAAGGAGATTTGCATATAAATATATAATATTTGAATTGATTTAGGGTATAGAATCAACTTAGTTTTTAATTAATCATCTCGTTTCTCTTTGATTTGTATCTTGTTTGGGCCTATATACCCAAAAATATCTTTCAAAGATAAAAGTGTTTCTAGTTCCACACGCCACCCCGTGAAGGGGTAAAAAAGTAATTGAGTAATATCTGCCGCCATTCCAAGCTGGCAACAGCTAGTAACGACCAATATAAGATAGGACGACAATACTGTGAAAGGAAAACTGTGTCGTTTCGTTCCCCACTCTCACTCTCTCTCACTCCCAAACCCTAAACCCCCCTTCCTCTCTTCTTCCCCACCCAGGGGAGAGGGGCTTCACTGCCCTATCTCTCTCTGTGTCTGTGTCTGTATGTTGGGATTCCCCAGCGATCTGGGAGCTCGTTGCTCTCTGCTGCAGTTCAGGTATGCTTGTTTCTCATCTTCTAAATTCATTGTTGCCTTCGCTAGCAAGATTCAATGTTTTTAACCTTAGTGCGATCTTCAGATCTCTTCCTTCATTTACTCTTGCTTGTTCTTGCAGAAGTTTCCCGATTTTGAGCTACTTGAATTTATCGGTTGGGTTACCTTCTTTGTCTTCTCTCTCTCTCTCTCTCTCTCTCAATGTCTTTTGCTGGTATCCAATTGTTTTTATTTGACTCGTGATGATATGATTCTTTATCTTCATGAAGATGATATTTTACTACCCGTAATTCAATTATGCCTGTACAGCTATTTGACCATGTTTAATTTAATGGCCTAGGTTATTGAAGTAGGGTTTCACTCCTTCGGAATTGTTTAATTGCGGAGACTTCTCTTTGTATCTATTGTGGCATGAGAGAAGCTGTTTATTTATGTAGGAAATTAGCCATAATGGCTCCTTTTAACTTTCTATATGTTATTTGAGATTCTTTCTTTTTTGGGGTGAGAAACATTCATTCAGTCAAAATGATGAGTAGTGCAATTTTCTGTTTTTTTTGTGACACTGACATTTGTACATTACTCGAGTGCAGATTGTGCTATCTTCTTTCCTTTTGGTGATTCCATGGAAGCATTCTTTGTTTGATGCCCTTGTCTCAAAGGACATCTTGTGGCATATAGGAACTTCAAAATCAAGATCATCGATATGATTGCTACCGAAACAATAGTACCAAGTATGAAATTGAAGATCAAGTTATCCAGTAAAAGGATTGAATTTGATTCTGGAATCAAGTGTGAGCTCAAACGAGGAGTCTCCCATGTTGAAAGTGGGTCTTGTGATTCAAAGGAGAAGTCCTCTGGGCCTGGATCCATCAAGAGAGGACAACAAGGTAGTATTGAGGGCCAAAAGAAGAAGAGGCAGAAGATCAATCGGAAGGCATCTCTGCACTGCGCTGCCATTCTGAAGAGTTTAACATCTCATAAATATAGTTGGGTTTTTAATAAACCTGTGGATCCTGTAGCGTTGAACATCCCTGATTATTTTACAGCTATATCTCAACCCATGGATTTAGGCACAATTCAATCCAAGCTGAAGAAAAATATTTACTTTGGCATTGGGGAGTTTGCAGCTGATGTCAGATTGACCTTTTCAAATGCCATGACATATAATCCTCCTGGTAACGATGTTCATTTCATGGCGAAGGAACTCAACAAAATATTTGAGAGCAAGTGGAAAGACGTGGAAAAGTGGAATTGTGAAAATGGGCATGAAGAAAGTATGACTGAAACAGTTTGGGAGAGTGTGAGAAAATTTTGCAATGGGGCCCACACTCTGCAGAAGCATTCCTTGTCCCAAAAGTCGCAAATAACAGAGGAAAAAGGAATTCACAAGATTAGTTCATTGGCTGGAAAAGATGCTAAAGTAAGTATTATTTTCTGTTACGGATGTCTACCTTTCTGGAATATGCAAGAATGCAATGCATTTGTTGGCATTGATGCAAGAAAAATGTTACCTCTGCTAACTTTGTTCTGTGTCCACAATATTGTTGTATGCATCTTTAGTTTGCTTTTATGTATACTCATTATATTTTTGCCAATGTTTTGCTTATAGGCGGAGTTTCCTAAGTTATCGCAGGTACCATGCAAATCGATTGTGAAAGACTTACACAAAGGTACAGAACATGAAGATTATATAGTTTGGATTTATGGGTTTGTAAAGGTGCTAATGGTTGTGTATGCTATAGGAACAAATAACCATGGTGGAAGATATCCTTCCGTCTCTGTAAAGGCCTCTCCTTCGTCGGGTTCTATAACATGCAAGTGTAGCATTTGTGGTGACATCCGGTGCCATTGTGACATTCATAGCAATCAAGCACATTCATCGTCTGGTAGATAGACAATTTCCTGCTGCTTCTCTTTTGAGTGTGTTATTTGTTTCCTAATTCACTTACACATGTACATTGATTTAGATATAACTTCTGAAGGATCAGAAGGAAGAGACCTACATGTATGTAGACTGGTATTGAAATAGCATTGTCATTAGTAAATTTAACTGTAGCACTTCTAGCAAATTTAAGAAGAAACTTTGTAACTGATTCCAGGATTTCCAAGCCCATTGTAAATCACCTTTGCAGAAGAAATCTGATGTCCATTCTGATGGTGAGAACTGAGAACGTTATATGATTACTGACGTGTAATGTTCTGCCTGTAACTTTCTTGCTGATTTGGTATAAACTGATGATGTGGACAACTATGTGAAGGGGCTGTAAGTGCTCTGGACAGTAAACATATGTGTTCTAGTTCTCAGCTTACAAGACCTGCTACTGATGCCTCTTCTGTAGAAGGTTGGCTTCTCTTCTTTTTTTTGCTTTTAATGCTGTTTTACTTTGTACAATGAATAGATAAATATGGTTCTAATTGCTTTTTTTCTTTTATTTTAGTATGGAGCACTCCTGTTTTTGATGCACAGCTCTCACCTGAGAAGGCTCTTCGTGCTGCTATGCTGAAAAGCCGCTTTGCAGATACCATCTTGAAAGCACAACAGAAGACACTTCTTGATCATGTAAGGCTTCTGTAGGAGGGTATCTTGATCACCTTACTTTCTTCTTGTGTCTTGAAAAATGGCAGCTTCAATGCAGCGTAATTTCCTAAATCCTTTTACTTCCTTTGTTTAGGGTGACAAAAGTGATCCTCTGAAGATGCAGCTGGAAAAGGAGAGGTTGGAAAGGCTGCAGCGTGAAGGTGAATATATCTCAGTACTCGGGAATCAAATTTTAGTTTGGTAGAACATAACTTTATGATTATTTTCAACTTTACTTTGAATACTCATTAGCAACATTATTCTCTCTTCAATTTCAACTTTAACCTTCTATCTAGGAATGTGTTTGTAGTTGATTACATTCTGATTATTTAATTGCTTGTTGTGAGTTGTATATGGGTTCAATTTACAATTATGATCCCTGATAATGATGTGTTGCTAACAGAGAAAGCTAGAATTGAAGCTCAAGTTAAAGCTGCTAAAATTGCTGCAAGAGCGAAGGCTGAGGAAGAGATTAAGAAGCAGAGAGAGGAAGAAAGAGAAGCTGCTCGAGTTGCAATAGAAAAGGTATTTGTTCTTGTATCTATTTTATAACCCTTTTTTTTTGTCAAAGCTTTTGACAAAATGATCTCTTCTTCTATAGATGGAAATAACTGCCAAGATTGAGAATAACTTAGACAGTTTTAAAGAGCTTGAAAAGTCAAGTGGTTGTAAGCTATCTTATCAACCCCTGAGCAGTAAAGATGGCTATGCAATCTCCCCATTGGACAAATCTCAGGCTCAAAACCCATTGGCACGGCTTGGTTTATTTATCAAGGATGAGTACAAATTATTTACTGATGAAGATGTGGATGTGGTTTTGAATGGATGCGAGGAAGGGGAGATTTTCAGTTGACAGATTTGATGCTGTTGTGCCATATCTGTTAATACCTTTTTGACAGTGGGAACAATGACTATAACTGTAAATATTTCTTGATATTTAAAGAAATTTAAACTTAGGATTAAAAGGATGTCAAAGTGGAAAGGAAAAGAAAGAGTTTTACTCTTTTACCCTCAATAGAGGGACTAATTCCCAAAATACCCCCGCTTCAAGACATATTACTTAATTACCACCGTTTGGGCTGACGTGGATTCCGCAGACCGCGTGGACGGCCACGTCAGATTCGCCAACGCGGTAGGCGAATTCTTTGCAACCAAAAAATGACCATTTGCACTGAAATTGCCAACAAGATTGGCGAATTCAACATGAATTCGCCTCCCTTGTTGGCAAATTTCACTCCCTGTAGCCTATATATTAATCTTTCCCTCCTCATTCCACACCACTCCTCTCATTTATTGTGGGTATGGTGATGGGTAAGGGTAAGGGTATGCTCGTGGGTAATGTTATGGACGTGGAGGTGGTGGGGTGACAGCGTCGACAGTGGGTGTCGCATTGGCCACACTCTGCTGCGTAGAAGACGCAAATTCATCGGCATTTCGAACATGTCTTCGTCTAGTGGCTAATCCAACTCTTCTCCTACGGCGTGAGTGACCTCTGATCACGTTGTTTTTCGGCATCCGTGGGAGGTGACACGTTAGTTGTAGGAGCCGAAGCTAACTGAAATTGTTCAACCCTGATCCGGTCATGCTCCTGGATGGCAGATATGATAGCCTCAGAGGACGATTGAATCTTCTCCATCGTAAATGCAGCAGAATGAGGCTCAACGAACAATGTCAATAGCTGCTCCGCAATGTCACCCTAACAATGTTCAAACAAAAATAATCAAAATCAATAATCAAAGACAAATGTTATGAGAGATTAACCGATGTAAAACTTACCACAATTCCTATAGGCGTCGATTCTCTACTGATCCAACGTCGAGTAATCTTCTTATACCATTGCATATATTGCGACCGTGCGGTGGGGGGCTGATGCAATAACTATTGAGCAGCAATTCGGGCTGCCTGATCATCCTAGTATGTAATATACTGTCTGTGTACATCTGGCCAATACTGGTCGATCCATCAAGCCAATGTGATGTTATGCAGATGATCGGGCTGATGCGATCTGGTTGGTATGGGCTGATCCATACCAAACTATCGTATCACCCGATCAGGCCGGTGCCACTCCACAATGCAAAAACAAATCAACGGGACTACAACCTGCCAGTTTGCTTGGCCCGCCGTGCAGAAGTCTAGGAGGTTTGTCGCTATATCGACAGTATAGGGCTGCCACACAATCTAGGAAAGGTGAACAAAGTTAGCATGATGATTATAATCGAATGTGCAACAATATAAATGACCAGACATTTATGTAATTACCTCGGTTTTCTTCAAGTTATTGAAGAAGTGACGATAGTAATGGAGAACGTGTAGTGGTGACTCCAACAGAACTTTACGAGCATGCCACCTAATTCAAATTGTAAATACAAATATTTATTAGTTAATCATGAAATGCAGAGTTGGTTATGGGAATAATAAATCGCTAAATGAACAGATAAATAACTTACTTAAATCCCAACGGACGAAGGTATGCTCGATCCTCGATATAACTCTACCAGTTTGCCTCGTTGGCATGATCCACCAGTGCAGGGGCAAGGCAAGGAAATCTATGCCATGCCCAATATTGGAGGATAGTGTAAGGGCCTCCAATGTCGCGTGCATCGTAGTCTGTCGCCTTGCACAACTCCCTATACATAAAGGATAGCGCTGCTGATCCCCAGTTGTATGTTCCTATTTGCTCCAGGTTTGCTAGCAGTGGGAGGTACATAGAATGTACCCATGACCCAGAATGGTCTGGAAACAACGTGCCTCCAATGAAGTGAAGCAAGTATGCTCGTGCATAGTGCTGGACCAAGATAGGGTAGGCATCGTCCTTAGGAACATGGGTAAGCAGCTCGGACAGTCATGATAAGCGAATGCGTGATGCATGGTACCCACTCCCCAGTGGTGGGCGTGCACCCAGCAGCTCCTCGCAATGATCCACCAAGTCTGGATCATGCGTCCGGCCGGTGACAGCATGTCTCTCAATAGGGAGACCGGAAATAATGCCAACGTCCTCCAACGTCGGTGTGCACTCCCCAGCAGGCATGTGGAACGTGTAAGTCTCGGGACACCACCTCTCCACCAGCGCAGTGATCGATGCGTGGTCGACAGCACAATAACCCATGTGAACCACCCCGATAAACCCCGCCTGCTCTAGATATGGAATGATGCACTCTGGGGGTCTCTGTGTTTCTCCTCGTGCCTAGCCACATGCACTCTCCTAACTCGTAAGACCGTATCACGAGCCCCGCTCCAAATATGTTGGGACACGTGACATGGTTGTAGCTCAAGAACATATGCATCCTCTAGACCTGGTCTGATGTGATGAGTCATCCTTTACGCTGTAATATACCACAAATACACAAATATATTAATGAATAATCACTATCAAGTAACATGACTAGCCTAGATCAAGTCTGTTAGGGTTTAGGGTTTTGGATTTTGGGTTTAGGGTATCAGGGTCTAGAGTTTAGGCTTTACGATTTAAGATGTACTAGGGTTTAGGGTTTAGGCTTTACGGTTTAGGATGTACTATGGTTTAGGGTTTAGGGTTTAGGGTTTATGGTTAGGGTTTTGGGTGTTGGGTTTAGGGTTAGGTTTTCGGTGTTGGGTGTTGGGTGTTGGGTTTAGGATTTAGGATTTAGGGTTTTGGGTGTTGGGTGTTGGGTTTAGGGTTTAAGGTGTTGGATTTTGGGTTTTGGGTTTTGGGTTTAGGGCTATTGTTGTGGGTTAGGGTTTTGGGTTAGGGTTTAGTGTTTATGATTTTTGGCGTAGGGTTTAGGTTTTGGGTTTTGAGTTTTGGGTTTTGGGTTAGGGGTTTGGTTGTTGGGTTAGGGTTCTAGGTGTTGGGTTTAGGGCTTAGGGTGTTGGGTTTTGGATATTGGGTTTAGGGTTATGGTTTAGGGTTAGGGTTTTAGGGTTTAGAGTTTTGGGCTAGGGTTTTAGGTTTTGGGTTTTGGGTTTTGGGTTAGGGTTTTGGGTTTTGGGTTTTTGGGTTAGGAGTTTGGGTGTTGGGTGTTGGGTGTTGGGTTTTGGGTGTTGGGTTTTGGGTTTTGGGTTTAGGGTTATGGTTTTGGGTTAGGGTTTAGGGTTTAGAGTTTTAGGCTTTAGGGTTCACAATTTTTGCTTAGGGTTTAGGTTTTGGGTTATGTGTTGAGTTTAGGGTTTAGGGTTATGGTTTATGGTTTAGGGGTTAGGATTTTAGGGTTAGGGGTTTGGGTGTTGGATTTTGGGTTAGGGTTTTGGGTTTAGGATGTATTAGAGTTTAGGGTTTACAACACGTTATACGTCAACAATCTATACATACAATCTATTTGATAACAATTTATCTATTCGATAAATCTATACATCATACAACAGCAACAATCTATACATACCACAACAACAGCAACCTATACACACAACAACAATCTATACAACAGCAACAACATACAAATTATATTACACTATGCACTAATATATCATAAATTGTCACTAATACTGCAATAATCTATTATAAATTTCTTAGCAAACTAATCAAGTAAACATTTACATACTCAGTTTCAAAAAAATTATTAATTGAACTAATAGAACTAATAATGTTTCGTAAATTAAAACTTACAGGACTGACGTACAAATCGAAGTTGAGGGCGACTGGGACAGGTGGTCAGCAAGGATGCAAGAGCAGGAGCTCTGGAATTCTAGAGAGATAAAATTTCTAGAGAGATAATTGCAATTTAAGAAAATGAGAGGAGCGGTGTGGAATGGGGAGGGAAAGATTAATATATAGGCTACGGGGGGTGAAATTCGCCAACAAGGGAGCCAAATTCATGTTGAATTCGCTAATCTTGTAGGCAATTTCAGTGCAAATGGTCGTTTTTTGGTTGCAAAGAATTCAGCTATCGCGTTGGCGAATCTGACGTGGCCGTCCACGTGGTCCGCGGAATCCACGTCAGCCCAAATGGTGGTAGTTAGGTAATATGTTTTGAAACGGGAGTATTTTGGTAATTAGTCCCTCTATTGAGGGTAAAAGAGTAAAAAACTCAAGAAAATGTCATGTTCATGTGCATGTTATAGACCTTTTTGTTCACAGAAAAATGACCAGGAAAACTGTTTTTAAGTAACCTACACCCTTAACTCATTGGTATCATTTTCACTATCTAGTTGTGCATGGCCAACTCATTTTTTTGGCCCATTTACTATGCTTTTGCCATTTTTTTATATGGAGCGACGTGTAGACTTTAGAGTGTTCTTCAGGTGTACACTTGCGTCTTTATCAAAGCAAAATATTGCTTAGACTCGTTATGAAATAGGAGTATAGTACATGCAAGTCCTCACGTGTAACCTTGCATTTCGCGCTACTTTGTCAACTGCTCAATCTATGTATATTGTATCTAAACTTGCTCTTGAAGATATGGCAGCCAGCCCATAACAAAGCTAGGTTAGAGTGCTTCGTGCAATATAATTGCCCGCTTTTCGTTTCTTTTCTTATGATATAAAATGATATCCCCAAATGGACATTCTTTGCTGTAAGTGATGCACAAGCAAGGGAGTCGTCACTAATCAGGTGTGACAAACACTCAAAAGATAATAAGCAATGGCATATCCAAGATAACTTAGCTCTCTATAACAAGCCAAATCTACATCACCATATTGACACTTTGCTGGGAATCAAACCACTGAATTATTAGACCAAATTGTCCATTTGCCAACTCATATCCTTCTGTGCTTCATCAGCATGAAGCGTCCTTGTATATATACACTCGATTAGCACCATGGCCGTAACACAATTCAATCTTTTCACACTTCAAACTATAATTTTAAAGCAGATATGGCAATCCATGATCTGTTACTGGTCACCCTCTTGATGTGCCTCTTCGGAGTCATTTCTGGGGGTGATTTCCATAATAAGGTTGAAATCACTTGGGGTGACAAACGTGCAAAAGTGCTGGGAAGCAATGTTCTTGTGCTTTCACTTGACAAGTCCTCTGGCTCTGGCTTCCAATCCAAGGCAGAGTATCTGTTTGGGAGAATAGACATGCAGCTTAAGCTTGTCTCTGGTAACTCAGCTGGCACTGTCACTGCATATTATGTGAGTGAGAAATCCTGTTCTCTTGTTCTCTAATTAAACTTTTCTTACATTCTTTGGCACTTACATATGTTAAATGAGGAATTCTTGTATGAACTTGTGTGTAATAAGCTAATCACATTAAATGATTATGTAAATCTTTGTGTCACACCGTCACAAATATTTTTAAAAATGATAATGTACCGAATGTTGATGTGTAACACAAGAATCTAAGATCTTGTATTGACTTTTTGTTGTGTTTTATGGTGCAGTTATCTTCTGAAGGGCCTAATCATGATGAAATGGATTTTGAGTTCTCGGGAAACCTCAGTGGAGAACCCTACATAGTCCACACCAATGTCTACACACAAGGCATAGGAAATAGAGAACAACAGTTCTAATCTTTGGTTCGACCCAACAAAGAATTTTCACACATATACTATTGTATGGAACCCTCAACGTATCATGTAAGAAACATATTACTCGCCTAATCCACTGATCTTATTTTCATTTCTCTCAAATTTAAGAGAAAAAAAACTACAATTTCGTTTTGAAACAATGGGTTGTAACAAATTCGTTCTGAATTAGAAAACACATGCAATTTGACCCATAAACTTTTAACATGGTTAAATTCAGAAACAAATTTGTCACACCACCATATTTTAAGGACGAAATTATAGTTTTTCTTCAAATTTACTAATGGGATATCACTTTTACTCTTAAAAAATTAAGGTTAATTATAAAGAAAATGCTCATGAAACTATGCTCCATAGTTAATATATCTAGTCTATAAAAAAAATGAATATATCTAGACTAATGTTTAATTGGTTTAAGTGGTTTGACACTTGTTTTTTTTAAGCAATGTCTCAAATTTGAGTCTTATGAATAGAAAAAATTAGTGCCGAAAGAGTTTTACTTCAGACCGACCTAACTTGAGGCAGACAGGTTAGGTAGATTCATATTAGTGATTTCGATAAAAAATAAAAAAAAATTTATATATGTGCTCCATTAATGATCGATATTTTATTTTTTCCAATAGTTTCTTGGTGGACAACGTCCCTGTTAGAGTATTCAACAACTATGAAGCCAGGGGAGTTCCATTTCCTAGTAGCCAGCCAATGAGGCTACACTCAAGTCTATGGTGTGCAGACCAATGGGCTACTAGAGGAGGCCTTGTCAAAACCAATTGGTCTTTTGCTCCTTTCAAGGCTTACTACAGAAACTATGATGCCAAAGCATGTTTGTGGTCTTCTTCATGTCCTTCAAACTCAGCTCCTATGGCAAACTCAAGGTCTTAATGCTAATGACCGAAGAATACTTAGGTGGGTGCAAAAGTATTACATGGTTTATAACTACTGTAAAGATTACAAGAGGTTTCCACAGGGCAAGCCACGTGAGTGCAGACTTTCTAATTGAGTTGTGTTTGGAATCAAGAAAATTTGGACTTTGATTTGATTTGTCCATCCTTCTAATATTTATGTGTCATTCAAAGTTAGTTGGATTTCGGTCTTTATTTCATTCAGTTTTAGTTTTAATTCCTTGAATTCATAAGTATATATGTACCCTTCATTTGTGCATTTTAGTCAATCTAGGTAAGAATAACATGTAAAATTATTGTTGAAGATGGTTGGCACAATTAGTAAGAAATAGCCTAGTATCTCGTAAGGACAGTGAGCGCATCTCACAAGCATACAAGTTTGGTAACAAAATGGACACCATTCAATCTTTTTCTATTTATTTCAATAAGTTTCAAAAGTAAACATTATCATCTAAATCAAATCAATATAAAAAAAATGCCAAAAAAACCAACACAATTGGCTTTTGAGATTGTGGAAACAACTCATGGGCCTATTGCTTAATGTCGTGAGAAAACAGTTCCACAAGAATGCTGAGAAATTTCAAAATATACAAGGTAGCTCTGCCAGGATGGTGCAGAATTAATTAAAGGGAAAGGGAGATTAGGTTCTAGTATTTAGTAAATCTACCAGTGTTAGCAATGTGATTCTGGAAGCACTGAAATTAAAAGGCATAAAAAGAGAAAAAAGACAGACAGAGACTTTAAAAACAAGTAAAGTAAGAAAGTTTAAGAGGTCACTAAATTATGTAGCAAATTGATGTACAACAAAATGCTGGATCCCGGCTACATCAATTAATATATAAATGAAAAGCTCAAAATATAATACATATTAAATTAAACTACCAGGACCAATGGCTTCATTCCCCATACCAAACACAAGGCACAGCTAATCCATAGTTCCAATCCCTTCAACCAATGGCACCATCAATCTTTCCAAACCTGAAATACATGAGAAGTTCGTCAGGACAGATTTTAATAGATGGAACAAAAGGGTGAAGAACATCAAAATATTAGTGTCAAGGAAAAGTAAATTCAAAGCCAGATTGTTGTCTTCTTTTTTAAATACGGAAAAAAATTAACATATAGAAAAGAGGGAAAATACAAAGGACGACATTCAAAGCAAACAGAAGAAATCACATTATCAAGAACAAATATATCATGACTAGAGAGGAATGAGAAAGAGACTGAAGAACACACTCCAAATGAATCCAAGGTCAAAATTCTCAACTCTTTAGTAGCAGAAAGATGAGGAGAGTAAGGTGAAACCATAAGGTATTCTAGCTTGCTAGATTTTCTATCACTCAAAAAGTCTGCAAAAGAAAATATACGAAGGTGAAAGAGAAACTCATAAAGAAAGCTTTTAATGGGGGGAAAAAATTCCCAGCCAAAGATCCTCCTAAAGCTTGATGCAAAGAACTATTAGCCACATGTAGAGAAACTAGTGGTCTATATATCCCTGAGAGAAAAACAAAGCAAGTAGATTCAATTTTAGAATCCACTGCATATGTGAGCCGTTGTTTGCTGCATTCCTGCTGTAGATTATGGGCACCAAGTTTGTTAGGCATCAACGGCAGTAGAGCAGGGCATATCAATGCCACCACACTCGAGACATGCCGGTTACGCCAAAAGATGCAATACAGCTGTCAAAAGCCAGAAAAAGCGGCTGTCGCATAGCAGGCTGCTTGAATGGGTTGAAGAAACACAAATTTGCCCCACTAAAATCCCTAGGAGATTGAATCCCTTCCCCGCTAAGCCAGGCATGCTTACCTCAAAGTGATTCTTTCAATGCCCTGCAGCACCAAAATCAGGAACTTTTTTTTATCTCCGTTACAGTTTTCATGGAAAACTATTCATCCAAGTGCATTCCACCACCATCTTTGCACTCACCTTATGGTTTTTCATCCCTATTTCACATGACCCATCTATGATTCACCCATGGCCATCCTCCAATTTTGCACTAACTAGCTTAATCTTGCTTCTCTTAGCAAGCTTCATCCACAATTACATGCATATTACAATTATTTTTTAAAGTTTTAATATTCCATCGTCTATCTTTGGTATATGTTTGCTACAATTAAAAACATGTCACAAATTGCTGATGGCCAAATTAGAAACTCTACCATGCACGTGCTTATGATCATTGTAGCATTTCCCTACTCCCTAATGCTATATATGAAAATCCCCTAGTTAACACTAGACATGCTATTCTGTCTATTATAAACTTTTCAGTAGTATTATCAAAATTTGACATAACGGGCAAGCCTTTTATAAATGCAAGTATATTTCGACTGATTAATTTTCCAACAAATGAAAGTACTAATATAATTTCTTTGGTTAATATCAGCAAAATCTTAGTATAACTGTGTAGTTACCATTAGATTATTGCCTCAACAAGCTATTTGGTATTATTTTAAAGGAGAAAACAATGTGAAGGAAATCATCAAGGAAACACAGGCAAAAAGATAGCAGTTGTATCAAGCATAACCCTCTATCAATAACTATTATCCTCATCGGCTTCCACCCATTATCAGAGATTTCAAAATGCTGGATTATCTTAAGCCCCACATACGTGAACAGTGTTACACATTGTTTCAATCCCCATAAATAGAAGTAATCTTCATTCACTTTAGTACTCAAAGAAAAGACCCTAGGTATAAAAATAGATTAAATCCTTAAACCACAAAACTGCATGTGCTAGCAACAAGAATGACTGCATAAATATATCACAAATGCCGGTCATAATAAACCCAATGGGGCACACTGAAAGGTAAACAGCACACACAACAAAACCCAGAACCAAAAAAAGAAGCTTTATTTCCAAATTTGTAAATGTACAAGTTTATTCATTGAAAAAAAAAAACCCTTTGAGAATAAATCTCCAAACTTGCACAAAAATAGAAGTAAAAGAAATTTTTCTAAGCACCCAAAAAGGAACAAGGTACAGAAAAAGGGGAAATAGAAAATGGGTGTTAAGGAGATGTTAAAAAGATGGTACCTTTGAAGCAGAAACCAAAGGTTGAGGAGGTGGGTGACAGAGGAATGGAAAATGCTGGTGCTGCTGCCATAGGAACAGTGCTGAGGCATTTATTATTTGGAAATTGGCGCAAAGAGAGGAAAGCTGAAACAAGTGAAGTGAAGGGTAGAAACTAGAAAGACAATATATGGGGAGAGAGAGACACACACACACACAAAACAACGATACAAATAGAGAGAGAGAGAGAGAGAGAGAGAGAGAGAGAGAGAGATGGGTTATTTTCCTTTTTCCTTGTTTCGAGGCGATGTGTTTCGTTTTGAATATGAGAAGCCCCCCACCCTTTTCCCCTTTTTTCCGTTGTTCTTCTTGTGTCAACTAGTTACTTGCAGCGTTACATTACATTGGATTACAACTACACCTTGTGTGTGTGTATCTTGCTGTGTTCTGTTCATAGTCCAAACACAATCGAATAGTAGCTGGCAAAACGGACAGCACCGATTGTAAAAGTAGTAGATGAGTGATTGTATTTTATGTTATCTCGTCTTTAATCACAGGTGTCTGATTAACATTTAGTCTCTTGTATTGGAATTTAGATTTTACTATTATAATCAATTAATTTAATTTAAGATATTGTGATTGTCTATTTTAATATAGGTTTTTTTTCTTTTGAGTTTCAAATTCAAAACCTTTAAAAATAGAGACAAGCTTATCTATTGTATGACCAACCTTATGGTTATGGTGATATTTAGAATTTGTTTGAATTGACACAACCTCTAACTATATCAAGTTGATGCAACTTGATTAAAACTCATTCCTTTTGTACGTGCTGAAATAAATCCTAATTGTTGGGCTAGTATGTATAGTTTTTTTTTTGTTATGCGTTAGATGAATAAAAAGAACTACATCCTTGGTTGCACAACACCCATATAATAATTCCTAAGAAAGGGATGAATGCATGTAAGAAGCTCCTCAAATAGCTCTCATTTTTTTTCATGAAATCAGCACTAGCATTTGCCTCGCCCAAGACGTGACAAAGACTAATCAGCACTAATTTGTACAGTTTGAAGAGAGCTTTTATAGCTGTATATTAATATCTGTTTAAGAAGCAGCTTGTCTTCATACTGTTACTCACCTAAACAAATAATAAACTGAAATGCCAACTTATTTTTACAAAAAAGCAACTATAAGATTAAGCTTATAAAATATACTTATATTGTAATATGTAGCTAGCTAGCTAGCCAGTAATTACTATAATTATTGTTATTTTTAAAGAATGTCTAGGACCTGCTCTGAGGAAGAAAATAATAGACTAAAGCGAGACAACTTTTATTTTACCAAAATAATAAAATAATATAAAAAAAGAGATGAAACGGCCTTGCTTGGATTGAACCTAGGATCACGTAGGCCTCAGAAAACTCTGCCATTTTCAATTGATACATCAAAACCTGAGGTTACAGCTCTCTTCCAGATCACAACCAATTTGTTACACAAAAACCAGACATGCCTTTCCCATAGGAGAAATTATTGCATGATCATGGAGCAACATGCAACAAAATCTAAATCCTATCATTCTCCTTTCTTCCAATACAATTACCATGATCCAGAAATGAGTATCAACAAAGGCACATGACCCCAATCAATTACAAATGTTACAAGTATATTCGTGTCTATGACAAGAAAAATTGAAGAAAACTTTCTGCAGGACATGTCTCCAACTTTGAAAAAGGATAGACTACATGTAAACCACTCCTTTTTTTTATCTCTTCTCTTCTCTTCATTTTGTGGTGAGAAGCAACACTTCCATCAACCCCTTCATCATTTTCACCAAGGAATCTCCACCTCATTTGCTTATCTTCCATAAACAATGCATTGCTAAACAAAATATGGGAAACAAAGCAAAGAATGACTTGGCGACAAGATGTGTAGAACCTAGTAGACTTCACCAGGCAAGTTGGAAGACGGGATTCTTTGTCGTTTCTCCACATACGCAGAAGGAAACCATCCTGCTTTGCCGTTGCATTCTCCTTCCGACCACCCCGTTGGGCTCACCTGGGTAAATCATTCAGAACTTTGGTAAACATGCTGACACACAGAGTGAGAAGATTAAATTCAATTTTAATCAAACAAATTTCATGATGACAGCGGAAGATGCAATTGGAGACATACACACAAGATAGAATGCATTTGTTCATACAGGAAATACCACTAGGCAGTGGATACCATTTGATTGTTCTCACAGTTTTCTCTAATAACACTACTTGCATCAGGCATCGAGTTTTATAGAATACAGCAACACCGATTCCAAATAGTTATTCTAAGGCACGGAGGACTGTTATTGAAAATACATGACAAATTTGAGCACACCAGAGAATTTATCTCACCAAATGAAAAATGGAGAACTTACACTTCACTATGCAGAAGATGAATAGCAGTTGATTGGAAATAATTACTAACTCTATAAAGGGATCTTAATTAGTCTTTCTGCTTTCCTTTGTCCCTTATTGCCCTCAAGAGAACCATTGTCCACTAAAATTTGATCAAACTTCTCTACTCTATAATTAGATTTCTTTCCAAACACAAATCTTCAATAGGGCCTGTGAAGATAGCAGTCTTTATTGAATAATCCAGAATCTCATTCACAACCAGAGTAGGCAATAAAAAATGGAACCTATTTTAGCTAAATGTAGGTGGTTCCTGAGAGTATACCAATGTTTCCATTTAGTGCAAATTTCCTGGCATGTTTGAGGAGATTCACATATTCACATGGAAAAGAATGTATAACAGTACGATGAGATGAATTGAAAACAGACCTTTCGCACAACAATATAGTCACCCTTTGAAAAGCTCAGTTCTTTTTCTGATTCACCATAAAAGGGATGCATAGCCTGTAGGAGATGCACCAAAGATCAGTTACAAAGAAATCAACAAGGCATCTTGAAAATGAATTGTATTCCATGAGACATGAACATGAGTTGTTAAAAGAAAAAGACACTAAGTTCTTTTAGAGTAAACCCTTGATGTAGTCTTCAAAGGATGTTCAGAAGTCTCCTCAAAATATTTTGAATATTTTTTGGATAATCAATTTTATATAGATTAGTGAAATCAAATTAATCCTCAAATGATCAATTTGGTTGTCACATGACATCTATATGGCCCTGGTAAATATTAACTTTTGAAATTGATATCAAAGGATCATTCTAGGATCAAATCGATATAATAATCTTTTGAAAAACAAATTGATGTTTCAAAAACAATTTGAAGAACCACAATGGGGATTTACTCTTTATTTTGTGATATGAGATGTTACAAAATTGTTGTTAATGCAAAATATTATAATTTCTGCTCGACTAATGCAATCATAAGTTAGTCAAATTCTTGTGGTAAGATATTACACTTTATGACTAGAGTGATTAACCAGTGATCAGTTTTCAGTATGTTTAAGCAATCAAAGAAACAAAGGAATGAAATAAAAATAAATAAATTTGCAATTTTTTATAATTCAATTTAAAAAGAAAAAAAACCAAGAGAGGGAAATATTGGGAGTATGTAGCATACTTCGGCCAAGAAGTACATTGTTTTCTCTGTGCCATTCGCAGGCATAACAGCCACTGGAGGGGCAGATTCTTTCTTCTGTCTCTCTGAGACCATCTGAGAAAAAGTTTTAATGAGATGAAAATTCATGGCTATTGAGGATGAGAACAATTCATAGAAACAATAACAAATAACGAGGAAAATATATAATAACTAATCATAAAATACTTAAAAAATCCAGGACAGTTGGTTCTCACCTCAGCTTCAATTTCACCAAGAATAGCTGCAACTCTTGAATGAAAAGTCTTTTCTCCTTCAACCTATAAAATCATAAGCACAGTCTCAAAAATAAAAACCCAAAATATTTACCACTTTGGCAGTTGATATTATAATGACCTTATCATACCATAGAAACAAGCCTTTGAAACGTCAGTCTCTGCTGCTGCAACTCGACGGCAGCCAGTGCAGCTGCAGCTTCTTTACCCAGAACTGCCATGTTTGCTTTCAGTTCCTGCATCTTTGCTTCTGCAGCATGCAGTTTTGCAACTTGTTCAGCAGTTGCAGACTCCCTTACTCGTGCTTGTCTTCTAGAAACCTCCTCCCTCTGATTGAGTTTTTAAAACAATATTGAGTTATAAGTAAGAAGCACCAAACAACAAAGTGAATGACATAGCAGAACCATGATCTAAAAAGTATAGTATTAGAATATTTATGATTCTTATTGTTTAGGGAGACTTATAAGGAGTGCCATTTGACTGTGCTTGCAGTTGTACTAGCAGTATTACACAGGTATTTGACCTGGTGTAGAGATTGCTAATCCATTCCAAACTCTGACTTACCATTGTCTCTGCTTCTTGTCTCATCCGACTATACCGCTGAGCAAGATGGCGAGCATCCTCCAAAGGTGCACCATTGATCATCGATCTCAAGGGATCCAAAACCTGGAAATTGAAACCAATGGGTTCATGCTTCTCTCCTCATAAATTTAAAAATAATGTAAATAATAATTTTACATAGATTTACCCTAAGGATTTCATAATTGCAATTTTATATAGATCTCTTCTATATAATCAAAACATACACTTCATTATATTGGATTTTCACATGTACTGAAGGGTATTAGGTCGCGTATTTGTTTAATAAAATTTAAAAATAGTGGGCTACGTATAGGTTGTGAAAGTAGGATGTCAATATCATATTTGAAAACCTTAAGGGAAGTCACTGTAATTTAGTCAAACAATTCTTATAGAAGCAAATTGGCGATTCTATCCTCAAAACTAGCTGCTCTGTCGCTTGTAGAATGATCTATTTGATACTCAAAGCTAATCTAGGGGTCCAGAACAGAGCATTTTAAACACCAGTTTTTTATTCATCTAAATTGAAGCTAAAATTGCACACTGAACAGAGATCATGCAAAGTGATATTGAAATGGTGATCGTCATGTATGTCATATGCAAACAGAAACTGGATATGGCATTTATGAATTGGCATATCTAAATGCAGCCACATGATAAGGTAAAGAAACAGGACATATTATGCAAAGGTTATTCATGAACAACGCCATAGGATTTGTTGTACTATATGGTAAATATCAACTCATAATGCTAAAGCCAAGTCATTCTGCATATGGCAAGTATAATTTTATGAAATTACATTTTCAAATTTACAAGACCGGGGTAAAACAACTCAAATAAAGGGGAAAAGGTGTAAAGAGAGTGATATGTAACACACAAGTACACAGCTAGGCATACTCATACAAATTAAACTGTGGGCAGGAGAGATGAACCCATAGATTCTCGTTTTGAACTTGCATTGAAACGTACACTTAGAACAAAATATGAGAATTCAACCTGGGAAGATAAAAGCCGATTCAATTCGTCGTGCTCCTTTTCTACATGTTTGCGAGCATCACCATATACTGATGCAGCCTTAGCCAACATGTTGTCAGTGTTGTTCTCTGCTCCATATTTACAGCAATCCTCCGAAAGTTTTGTTCCTGTCTACCACAGATATTGTTGATAAAAATTTACTCATAAACCATACATCAACAAAACTGCCAGGTAGTTTTAATTGCTTGTGAAAGAAAACTAAAGCTGCTGGGGGAGAAAAGAAACAAACTAATTTTCACCTGCTTCAATATGCTTATAACCTATAGCTGTAAAAGTTTCTGCTGCTTTAACAATTTCTCTTTGGAAGTCCTACATCAAAAGATAGTTTTACGCACATCAATAAACAGAAACAACAGAAAGAGGCAAATCAATAAATCACTGATGGTAACATTTCTTCTACAAATACTTTACAAGAAATTCTTATACAAGTATGGTTCACAAAGACTACACAGTCAAATTTTATGGTCCCTCCCTCAGTCACTATCTAATTAAGGTTAATCAATGTGTATTCTAGGACGAATAAAGGTGAAAGGCAAGAGATCAATGCTCCAGGGTAATAAGTGAAACAATGACAAAATGCCCCCCTCCCCACCCACTCCCCGCCCTTCTCAAAATCCTAGTAGAGACCACCAAAGGCAAGCTTGACACACAAGGAATTATAAGTTATTATAAAAAAAACTGCAACATAAATGTGAGTACATAAATCTAGCTGCAATAATAATGTTACTCACCATGATAGACTTCCCTAATACACATATTTACATACTATTTTGAGCTTATGAAGCGGGAAACCCTCTGCTGCTCAAACACAGTAAAGCTAATGATCAATCTTCAATCTAAACATGACAAAAAAATTATCTCTACCTTCCCAGCACGGGTGGCCCTGTACAGCTTTTCTAGTTGCTGATGTCTCTGCATTTCAACCTCATCAATGACCACAACATCTGAGCTCTCATATCCACTACTGCTGAACTGCTTTATTACAGCCTGAAAAACAAGTACATTAACTCAGATCACAAACTAGTAAATAGCATTAAACTGCAGTGAATCTGAACTAGTTGGATAACATTAAGCAGCATCACATGAATCACAGGTAAAACTTGTTGCCAAACTCAACCAAGAAAAAAAGGAATAATTTAGTTAAAGATAAAACCCAAATTGAGAAAATTAATCACCATTCTTGACTGAACCTAAAATTTCCACTCAAGCATAAGCATTCAAGAAACACTTAGAACCAGCAGAGAACAAGAACTGAAATGGCAAAAAGATCAAGAATTTCTCAAACTTCGGACTACCCAGATGCGAATTTGACAAGAAAATCACGCGCACTTGCATTACAACACACAAAAATACAAACTTGGAAAATGGGTCGGCAACGGAATTGAACGTAGCATGAAAGAAGAGAAAAGGGGTACCTGCTGTTGTTTGGCTACTTGCTCCCTAAACTTGAAAGCTTGTTTCCTCAAAGCGTCCATGGCATCGAATTCTCGCAGGACAAGACAAGCAGAAGCAGAAGCAGAAGCAGAAGCTGAAGCCAACAGAGAGAGTACCAAATCCAGAATCAGATCCAACGTAAGAGAAGCTCAAATGTGGTCAAATGGTGCTATGCGATGCGACACTTTTTCTCTGCCGATCCAATTAGTGTGAGATAAATATTTTATTAGTAGTATTTGGTATTTGATTTTGTGATCCTCGGCAATGATTCTGAGATATAATGCTCTCAGGTTTAGGGGCTGTCTTCAAACAAATATCTAAAATATTATAATTTTGTTTTTGTCAAATTTAAAAAATTGCAAATACATCCCGGTTATGTTGCTACTGTATCACTAAGAAAAATGTTAAATATATGTATTATTTGTAGACATTGTTTATTTTAGTCTCATCTATTATAAAAATTATATTTTAATAATAAAATTCATATCTCATTAAAATTTAATTTAATAATATATAAATTTGAGTGAATACGATGTTCTAAAAATAATGAATACAAATAATACAATTCAGGTGAACATTTGAAAGCATACTCCTTAAAAAAAATTATAAAATTAAGCCTACATAAATTTAACATAAATAGTAATTTTGTCAACAATTTTATCAAATAAATATATGTAAATTTTTTATGTATTTACTATAATTTTAATAATTTTTTAATTTATGTGTAAAAATTTTAAAAGATATATATTAGTGGGATGAGAGAATAGACCATAGTTATTACAGAGGTAAATAATAATCATTAATCAATCGGCAATTTTTAAATAAAAAATTAAGATAAATTTTTGTATGTTTTTGAAACACGCATCCATCTGTTATTGATATTTTTATTTAATTTTATTTTTAAGTACTATAAATAAAAATTAATTTTTTAAATACATATTAAATATACCCCAAGGACATATAACAATTATTAGAATAATATTTCCTGATTTTTCACATTACTAAGTTTGAACTTTTTTTATTGTGGTTAGGCTCTGGATCAAGATCTTCTATTTTACACATGATATTTATCTTACCTTATCTAATCTCATCATCTCTAATGAATGGTGAGATATTGAATATTACCCTCTACTTTTCATTTTGAAAAATAGAAAATCTTGATCCATTAGCCTCCATGCCTCAATTTTGAAGTTTAAACAATAAAATAGTATACAATGTTACCCCTTTTCACTTGCCTTACGACATAAAACCTTGTCCCTTTTTGTATTCACTGTCTCACACTGCACCACATACTCAGACCACAAGAGCACGAAAAAAAATCGCAGAATAAAATGTGAAAAATGTCATCTTCTCCAAATTAACTAATTTAAGAGTTGTTCCCAAAATAAACCAATTTTCTTATAAAGGGAGTCGATTCAAATCAATTCTTGTTTTAGCTTCTTTTTTTAAAATAGGAGTCGATACAAATTGATTCTTGTAATAATTTTTTTTTTCAAAATAGGAATCGATTCAAATTGACTCATAAAGGAGTTCATTTGAATCGACTCCTTTCTAAAAAAAAGCATAGCCTTTCTCACTATTTACCAAGGTTTAAGAGAAAAGTAAGGTTACATTGTATTATATGTGTGTTTATATTTGTTTATGAATGCATTTTATGAATGACTTGTTACTTGTTATGTCACTTTTTGTTTAGTTATTGTTATTCACTTTATTCTTTAGGAGAAAAGTAAGGTTTCATTGTATGATATGCTTGTTTATGGATGAATTTTGTTATTACTTGTTATGTTGTTTTTTGTGTAGTTATTGTTACAAACTTTATTCTTTATTCACATGTAAACAAATTAGTAATAAAGAAATAACAATTTAACAAAATGAATCACATAATAAAGTAACGTACTTTATAAGGTAACATACATTCATTAAGTTACATACATAAAGTTACACATAATTACACAGCTATATACAATATATACAAAACCAAAATAACCTAAACTATCTATCAGAGGCATCGTGGTGTTGACCTCATATTTTCCTCCCGTGTGGCATGTCAGTGTACGCTTCAAACCACTCGAGCGACGTAGATGCTACTGCTGAGCTCTCTCCTGGCACCGTCTTCACCTTGTGATCCCAGTGGAGATGCTGGAAGAGGTGTTGCCTGCTCCAAGGCTCCAAGAAGATTTCGCTCCATGGCAGTCATGTCAAGGGGGAGCATTAGGCCCAACACTAACGTCTGATGGAGGGATGATAGTAGCAAGAACTGTCGAATTTACTCCACATTCTCCTCGGTCCCCAAGAATTTGTCCTTCCACTGTGGTGTAACTAGTGTGTGTGACTGAGGTCGATAGACATCGTCATCACCCACTGGATTCTGTTACACCGATGAAAAAAACTCTGCCTAAAGATAGGCCAGGGTCAACCTGACCCAAAACATAGAGAGTTGATGCAACGACAAATTCGGGATATGGCTCCTTGTGTTGCCAAAACTCCACCAACGCCTCCCCTCTTGAATAATGATTGCTAGAAGCATATGGTTATTGTTGGGGGGCGTGGGCTCAGTCAACTCGTCATCTACGCCGGCATCTACATATGGCTACTTCTGCTATTGGGGGGCTTGGCCTCGTCATCCAGCAGAATATCGAAGTCCTTGATATCGAACTCGATATCAAAGTGTTAAGTGTCATATTTTCACAATTTCACCTAGTAAAATGACACATGTCTGCTTGGATTTTCATGAATTATCAGACTAAATCCCCCCACTTTTGTAGGATTTATAATATATTCTGAAGATGGACCCAAAAGGACAAAATCAAGAAAAATCCCACAAAGAATGAAGCAATGAGCAAAGAGGGCAAAAGAACCAAAAAGACAAATTCAGAGAAGAATCCGCTCAACGGTACTCACAGGCCGCTCAGCAGAACAACAAGGCTAGACCGCTCAGCGAGACCTCCAGGCCGCTCAGTGATCATTGCTTCAGAGTGAAGAAACTTCGCCGCGAAGCAAGCTCTGCCAGCCACCCTACAAGCCACAATGACACCGCTCAGTGTACTGCACGCCGCTCAGCGGCTCTGACAAATAATGTTAGAGCAGAGCCACCACGTAGAGGATAAAACCTGGCGGTGAAGAAAGTTGCGTCACTCAGCGGTGCCCTAAGGCTGCTGAGCGGACCCTGAAAACTTTCCCTATAAATAGGGCACTGCAGTTCAGCATAAAAAATTCATTCTTCCACATTCTTACACACATTTTTTTCTCATAGTTTAGAGTCTGAAATTTGTGTTTTGTAGCAACAAAGAGGAGGCTAGTGAAGGAGCCAAGAATGATTAAGAAAGCACGGCGGTCGTTGTCATGACAACATGAAAACGTGTCATGGTAAGCATCCATCTCCTTGCCTCTGAGATTCTCTCTTGTAAGATGGATTTCTAATCCTCTTCTTGTTGGGATTTTGATGAGTATTGTAGCATGATTGTATCCAAATGCTTTTGCATGAATGAATCTATCACTTTCTCTGATTTGCACGAATCGATTTTGTGCTTAATGCTTGTTTTAGATTAGCTATCTAAACCATGATTTCAAACTGCATTGTTGCGCAAGAGAACGGCATCATAAAGTTAGAACTAGATCAATTCATCTGAACAGCCTAATTGCTAGAGATGGAGTTAGGGTTATTAGTCGTTTTAACATCTGGAATCATATTGGTTTACTTTGTTAAGTTGTACAAGAAATTGACATCATAATGAAGGAAACCTAATGATCTTTTCATGCTTGAAAGAGATGAATAAGATAAGAACTGGTGGCGAGGAATCAAAGAAATGGTAATTCATGTGCAATGAGCAAATGGATATATGAAACTGTAATATGATTCAAATCTCAACAAGCTTCCTGATCTATCTCTGATTTGTTGCCTATTTATATTTGATGTTGTTTTTTTATTTATCTAAGTATAAATCAACCAATCCTTCACTTTATTATTTAATTACCAAGCCCAAAAACGGTATTTATGCAAGTCCTTGTGGATACAACTATACCTGACTATATTGGAATTGGATTCCTTGAGAATCTGAAAGCTGTAAAGTAGGATATATTAAACGACGAGAGTGTAAAAAGACTTTCAACACAAAGCGATTGGGGTCTTCGTACTACCACTTGGATGAAAGTGTCCCTCCCCTCCTCCTAACCAGTAGTGTACGCCAACGCTGGCTTAATATCCTCTAGACCAAACTGTAGAAACCTTTGCGACGAGGCCTTGTACCACTGAAAGTATTTGAGGGAAGGTTTGGAGTCTACAGAAAGAGAGTATGGCACTACCCTATCTACGCTTGTATCCCAAGCCTCGTGCCATTTGGCATGAAATACACGTCAGTCGATCCCCTTGGCCTCCTTTGTGTCCTTCAAGTGCAGGTGATTGATGTAAATCAACATCTGGGGTATCCACTGGGCACCACGGAACTGTAGAACCACATGATCTGCGTGGTGTCACCCAACTATGGCAAAGCAGATAAGGGTAGTATTTGATACCCATATCGCCTGATCGGCGTATAGCTCGTTATACAATATCCAAATAAACTGTAAAATTAAAATAAAACACATTTCAATCTCAACCATACGAACGTATTATAAACGAACCAATGATTGAAAACATAGACAGGTAATTTATTTAGCTTTACCCCATATACGTCAAGCTGACCATGATAAACAACCCCTAAATCCTTCCTCATTGGCTTAGTGGTTATCTTAACATGACACAGTCTACACAAAAAAAATGTAATTTCGTGTTAGAAATTAATAATTCAAATACATTAATATTCATTAGCTAAAAAAATGAACTAAAACATGTATCGTGTGTACCCTGCAACCAAGGGAAACGTAGTAATTCCAACGATATAGGTTAGCTGGGGCATTCTCATCCATGCCCAGCGGATAAGCAACGCAGCACAACCTTCAAACTCAGTCATAGTGAATTTAGTAGAATGACACAACTCCCGATACAGAGTTGCCAGGATTGTTGACCCCAGTTGTATGTCCCGTCTCCGTCAAGTCCTGAAGCAGCGGGAGAAACTTCAGGTGCACCCGGTTCCCCGATTTGTCACACAAGAGAAACCCTCCGATCATGAACAGAATGTACATCCTGGTGCACTGCATAATCGTTAGCTCGTTTTCCTTCCCCTGCTAATATAATCAAAGGTACATGGTCTGGACCCACTTAAGGTAGACATTGGCCCCCCCTTTTTAGACTGGGGGACTTTCTCTAAGAATCTCCTAACACAACGCCAACTGACTCCTTCCCTCGAAGTGAGTGGCACAATCTCCAATCCATTCGGTAACAGCTTGACTTTCAACAGGAAGGGCGAGTATCACTGTAACGCCCTGCAATGTAATTGTGCACTCTCTATATGCTAGATGAAAAGTGTGGGTCTCAGGACACCACCTTTCTCCCAGGGAACTGACCAATGCCTTGTTGTACTAGAATGTTGGCATGATGCGTGCAACATCCCGAAATCTGGAGGCCAACAGTCCCTGTTCCATTAGCAGATACAGCTCATTAAAACTATTGTATCGTCGAGTCTCCAACACACGAGCCTACAAAATTACATAAAAAATTTGTATTCAGACTAATTACACAAAAATGACTTGAAATAATTCATAAAAAGTGACTCGAAATAAAATTATAAAATAAGACAACACATGTTACATTTAAGTTCCAAAAAACTCTATAGATCAACAAATATAGATCTTTTATAGTGAAATCTATAAATTAATTGACAACTATAACATTTAAGTTCCCAAAAACTCTATAGATTTAACATTGAAGCTCAATAAAATACTTTATCTTAGCAATTTACCCAAAAAATGACATATACCTTATCAATCTACAATAACTTTATAGATCTAACTAACATTTAAGTTTAATAAAATATTTATTTGAACCAACATTCAAGTTCAACAACAACATTTGTCTATTTATCTAACTAACATAATGCTAATATTCATAAATCTAATTATTTATCAAGTTCAAGTTCAACAAATCTAACTAACATTCAGGTTCAATAACAACAACTTATCAATCTAACAAATAATTTATTTATTTATCTATAAATCTACGCTACCATTTTTGACCTACACTAACCTAACATTTGTCTTATCAATCTACAACACTAGGATAAATAGAAACACAAAAACGTTGTGGCAAAAATATCTACGTATCTCGAAGTTCGCTTGAGGTTGGATGTGGTCAACCTTGTTCAGACATAACAAATTTGCACATTCCATTGCACTACGAACCAAAATATCAACCTCACAAGATTTCTATAAAGAGAAATGAATTTTTTAGACAGAAATAGAGTTAGAATTATGAAGGAGTTGGTTTAAACCGACTCCTTTATATAAAACTTCTGTAGGAGTTGATTCAAATAGACTCCTTTAAGAGTCAATATGAATCAACTCTCATTTTTAAAAAAATTTAATTTTTTATTACAAGAGTTGATTTGAATCGATTTTTGTTTAAAAAAAAATTTTTTATTAAAAAAGTTGATTTGAATTGACTCCTATTTGAAAAAAAATATTTTTATTAAAAAAATTGATTTCAATCGACTCTCTTTATAAAAAAATAAATTTATTTTAAAAACAACTTTTAAATTGGTTCATTTGAAAAAAAGACATATTTTTAGTTTATTCTTGAAATTTTTCCACAAGAGCAACAACTGTGTAAGCTAGGGAAGTGACATAAGTGCTCACTTTCAATTACCCATTGATAGTTTCTCTTTGAGAAAGATCATTGTTGTGAATTTGAATCATTGTGTTCTGTAACATCCCACTTTTTACCTTAGGGAAATTTCGCGTAACTAATAAATTGACCCATTTATTTAAGACTAAAAATTTAATTAAAGACTATTTTCTAAAAGACTTTGATAATTAACCTAGTTTACCTAAAAGACTTCACAAACATTATACCTTAGAGCAGGAGACTTTGAATAGTATGGGGGCAACGTCACCGTAGATCAGACTCAGAATTATATAGTATTGAGCGCAAGGCTCCACAGATTTTAGGATATGCGTACTCTCACAGTATCTAGGTTCAGCGTACCGAAACTCAATTATGTTTAGCATTCATGTATTTAATTATGTTTTTATGACATCACTTCAGAAGTTATGTAAACTCAATTATTATTAAATAAAACCAATTATTTTTATGAAATCATTTATTTATTATGAAGTAAAGTTATTTAATCTTAACATTGCATGTACGTTAGTATGTCACGTCAGAAATTCCGTAAAATAGTAACCTTACATGCGATCACGTCCTAAGTTGGGGTGTGACAATGACATAAGTTCATACACAACGTGGGGGAGGAAGGGGGATGTTGGGGACAGAGAGGGTGCAACGAAGAGGGGTCAACGGGAGCGGAGGAGTGGGGAATCACAGAGGCAATCGGGGAACAAAGGAAGAAATGTTTTGATTTCATGTCATTACATTACTCTGCGTTGCATAAAATAGGAAATTTTATTCCTATAACTACATATATGATCTACAGACATCATAATCATTTTGTAGCATTCTTGGGCATTAGTACGGTTTACTACACTAGTATTTGTATAAATTTAACAAAAAAAAAATTTATGAACAAATATATGAGCATATGGGCTACATTGGATGATTTGAGTAGTTGCCCGGCTATTGACAACAATTAGACTATTGTTAATTTGGGCATATCTAACCTAATTTTTAAATAAATAGTTGGACTAGACCAAAATGGCTTGCGAATAGACCGGCCTATTGGGTCGACCAAGACCCCTAAGTTTTGGTAAATAATCATTAATCAACAATTCCGAAGAAGAAGAATATGAGAAATTTTCACATGCGGAGAATGTATTTACTATTATTTTTGTAGTCTTTTAAAATATTTTTTAAGTAATATAAATAAAAATCAATAATAAATAATTTTTTTAAAATTCACATTAAATACTATCCAAATTCAAGCAGGAAATTTTAGAATATATTCTGATTCCGGATTTCCACATTACCAAGTTTGAAACTTTTCTCCCGTCAAAAAGTTTGAAACTGTTCTTATACAATGTTTAATTTATAGAAGAATATATATACAATGTTGAATTTATAGAAGAATATTTATACAATGTTAGAAGAATATCAACAATTTTTAGAAGAACATATCCCGAATTTTGAGGTTTAAACAGTACAACAGTATATACAATGTTACCCTTATCACTTTGCCTTACGACATAAAACCTCGTCCATTGCTAATAGTTTTTTGTCTTCACTGTCTCGCACTGCACAACATTTTCAGACCACAAGAGGAGCAGCAGCAGCAGCATAAGCTAGGGAAGTGAGATAGGTGCATTCAGTTTTCACTTTCACTGACCCATTAACAGTTTCTCTTTGAGAAAGATCACTGTTGTGGATTTGAATCGCTGTTTGTGTTCCAAGTTTGTTCCTTTATCGTCCCCACCTCCAAAAGTAATTGACAGAAGAGTGGGAACACCCCTCACCCCCCATCTAGCTTACATCATCATCAATCATGCCATCAGGCGCTAAGAAGAGAAAAGCTGCAAAGAAAAAGAAGGAAAACAGCATCAACCCTCAACCTCAAGGTACTTTTGCCCCCAATTGCTTTATAATACAAATGCATGTGCTACTAGCTGGCAATTTAATCATAGATGGGTCCTTTTTCAATTATTGATTATAAAGCTTTGGTTTTTTCTCTATTTGAGTAGATGGGCATCTGTTAATTCTTCTTGTTCTGCATTGGTTTGATTGGTTGTGTTTGGGGGTAGCTGGGTATTGTGTTAAATTTGGTTGGTTTGGTTGATTAATAGCTTGATTGGTTGTATTGAAAAATGTTAGGAAATGGTGAATTGAAGTCCATAGATGAGAAAGGAAGTGATGGCGGCGAGGGAGGTTCACCTGCATATCATGACCATGATGAACACCATCATCCATTCATTGGAGGGAGTGAAGAGGTGGAAGAGGGAGACCAATCAAATGTTCCACCACCTGCTCCAGATGCCGAGTCCATGGAAGAAGTCCCCAGTGATATTAAGATTGATGAAGTCGCAGGAGGAAATGAGGCTAGTGTTGTTACGATAGAGAGAGATTTGAAATCTGAGGAGAGTTCTGAGGCTGAAAATGTAAGTTTTGTGCACATTGAGACTGCCAAGGAACCGTACTATGTGGAGGGGAACGCTGGTGGTACTTCAAATGGTGAATCCCTTACTGAGGAAAACTCCAAGGGTGAGAATCATAGTTCAATTGAAGAGGCAATTACCGATCATGAGCTGGTTGATTCTTCAACTTCCAAAACAACTTTGATTGCTGAAAATGCGCAAACTGAGGAGGCCGGCTATTCAGCTGTGGAGTCTTCTGTTAATCCAGTTGAGGCTGTGGCTTCTATGTCTGAGGTACAAAACAGTGACAGTGTCAATGTGTTACTAGAGAAGTCAGTAATCCCTCCTCTTGGAGTGAATGATCTCGCTGTTAAGATAAATGAGGATAATGTGTCTCCCTTGACTGATGAAAAAGCTAGAATATTAAGTTTGGAGGAACCTAAGCCAAAGGAATGTGATAGTACAATGTTAGCTCCATCGTCTGCTAGTCCTTCCACCAAACTTACTAATGGCGCTGAACACATCGAGGATTCTGAGACTCCTGCATGCTCTGAAAATCAGGTATTGCTTTTTCTCATGTGTATTAAGTTTCATCAGACAATTCTGGTTTCTGATTTTTATTTTTCTCAAATTCATTTTAAATCTACTTTTCCTTTGCTGAATTGACATGCAGCCTCCTGTGGCATCAGCTCCACATATGGTGCAAAAGACCTCTTGGTTGAGTTGCTGTGGATTGTTTGAAGTTCTACAAGGCCCAAGTAGATAAATTCAGGTATGGAACTATTTTCCCTCGTTAAGTCATTTATTGGAACTCCCTTCTAACTTAAGAAGTTGTACTTGCTTAGATAGATATGCTCCCTCCTCCAGCATGCCTGCTTGTTTTGTTCTAACTGTTTACCCTGTTACAATCATTTCTAAATTGTTCTGTTATCGGCATCTTATGACGTGTGTTATTTGAGAGAAGTTTGGTGATGATTTCTTTGTTCACTAATTTTTACAAATCTTTCCGAGTTACTTGGACTGCAGTGTTAAAAATTGCCTAAACCTCTGGTTTAGTCTAATATTTGGAAATATGACCTGGTAGTTTAGGACTTTTTTAGGGCACATTTCTGAGAAACATATACAATCATGAACCTGTTAGATACTACATAATGCTCAATCTTTGTTATTGATAGCAAACTATATTTCTTGCATGATGCCTCTGTATGCAAAATCTTCCTTGGTTATCATATCATTCCCAAATGATCAACAACGACTCAACTGTCATATGCGGATGAGATGACAACCAATTATGATTGTGTATAGCATTATATTTAACCAAGCAAGGAACCCGCTAAATAGTATATAGGCATTCCTAGTTACCATTGAAAAGTGAACGGTGGAATAGGAACGCTGGATATTTGTTTCAATTAATTTATAAAATTGTCTTATTTTTCCTGTTAATCTTACTCTGGGGGTTATTTGAGTAGTATATGTGTACATTTTGAACTTGTAAATCAAGTTATGGTTGACATTATCTTCTGCCTTTCTTGCAGAAATACAAGTATGGGGATCTCAACTGAAGATCCAACCTGTGAAGACTTTAAACGGCTTTGTTAAAAAGTTTTTGTGATTTTTGATATAGATTGTCTCGTCTAAGATTTTCCCAAAAATATTGGGCAACCAAGCCCAACTATATAATCCATAGAAGGACATTTTCTAGTTGATTTTGTTTTTCTGGTTCATATAAAGTTTGTTTCATGCAGGAGGTTTGTTGTAGTCATATAGTTTTTGTGTTAGCAACAATTACATCTCAATACTTGAGTCTTTCGGAGTACCTTGTTAATTCTGTGATAGTTTTTTGGTCTTATAAATTCTGCTGCCCCTCCCTCCCCCTTTTCCGGTTTCTTATTGTAACAAACTTCCATAATGGAATTTTGTTTTGATGTTTATCATCTAATGTGCGATTTCATGCATAACCTGGTACAACTTAAAACTATAAATTTACACTCTATGAAGGAGATTACTTAAACCAGATTAGCTTCCAGTACCAAATGAATCTAGATTCTTCATGTTCATATATATGGTGCAATCATGCAATAGATGTATCCCTATTCAAATGTCCTTAGCAATCACCCTAACAACTTTGTTGTAGACTGATGAAACCTTGTTCCTGTCCTGGTCATGGATGCCCTTGTTTGTTACTTGGTTACTGGTTTGTCTTTTCACATCTGTAGACCTTAACATCAAAGAAAGTTTTACAAAGTATCTAAAAGGCTACTTTAACTTTGCTTACAAGGTTTTATGAGGAAAAAAAATTGGATTCTACTGTACCCCATGTTCTTTTAAAGACCAGCAAAAGCTTAAGATGCTGCTGCTTGCTGTGCTTGTCACCGTTAGGTTATCTTTGGATTGGTGAAAGAGGGTGGAAAGAAACAAAACATGATGGAATAAATAAATGTTCCATTGTTTAGATATAAAATAATTGGATGGAATGGTTCCATTTTATCCTTTCCCCTTGTCCTTTAAGTGATTAAGTCCTCACTTTTTAATTATTACTCTCTTTGTTTCATTCTTTTCGTTCTAATTTTCAAACAATGGAGTGACAACTCCACCCTACTTCATCGTTGAATATCCAAACAATAGAGTGAAATTTAATTCACTCAACTCCATTCCATTATTTTCTACCAGTTATTAGTTATCCAAACATTACTTTATAGCAGTTTATGAAGTTCGTAATCAATAATTACTCTAGTAAGCTACTAAAGAAACTTAGAAGGAAAACAGAAATATTCAGATAATGATCTCCTTTGATGCTTTTGTGCATAAATTATTGTAATTCATACAAATCCAATCATTCAAATCACACACCAATCATTCAAATCACACGCCACAATCTGCCAATTCTTCATTGTCTTTTGTAAATTGGAAGTATTGATTGGAGAAACAGGACAAATAAACCAATCAAAGAGGAAAGAAGAAGAGAAAATGAAGAGAAAAAAAAAATACACAAGCACACAAATGCATTCCCTCATGGCCAACAAAAACAAATCAGGTCAACTTTGAAGTTTATCTCCTATATGAAGCAGCACCATGAATAGCAGCTATGTAGAAGAGCTGCGTAGCTGAAAGGATAATTAGAAAAGCCTCCATTGTTTTCTGCAAAATTGGACATTTAAGTTTCAGTGTTCTTGTGAAGGGGAAAGAAAATCTGGCACTTAAAAATATATTACAGACCACAAGAAATTTAACAGAAAAGTTTCTAAATGAAGTTTCCTTTCTTACCAAGCGGGCATTTCTGATTTCAAGCCCAATCTCTTTCCAGGCAAAGCTGCAGAAAATGAATTATAGTTAGAGCAATAAAACCATAATACATAGTTTGGTACATTAATTCAAAAGAAGTGTAAAACTTCATTTTAATCCCTACAGATATTGAGTCTTAATATATTGGTCCCTAAGAAAATCACATACACATTAGTTCCTGAAACAAGCTTTAGCATATAAGCCTCTTAGACTAATGCGTACACATTTTTTCTTTTCGGGCACTAAAATGTAGTTTTACTGATTTCAAAGCCGTCATGAGAGACCATAAAAGGGTAGATTACCCCATGGCAAGGAGTGTAAGAGTCCAAGCAATGGTGGCAACTGAAGCTGCAGATGGCAAGCTCTCAGAAGTCCATGAACGGATGTGATTGATTCCTGAGATGGCTGATGCAGCACCAACCACTCCAGCAAGCAGAGCAAATGTCACAAAGAATCCAGTGGCAGCATTTCCCATTGGGAAGAATATTGGTGAAAAATGAGCTGGAAGTTCCAATCCTGGACCTGCACAATCTCAAACAACATAAGCATGCTAGGTGGTTGCTACACACCAAATGGATTAGGATCCTCTCATGTTTGTTTTTAACATAATCATATCATGTCAAGAGAGAGAGACGCATTTTAAAAGTTTGTGCCTATCTCTCTGTTAACATTATCTGACCATGGTATGTTAAAAATAAACATAAGAAGATCGTAATAAAAAGGAAACACAATCCTTTTTTCCTTTTACCTATAATAAAACCATGATCTATTGCTCTATTCATTGCCCATCCACCAATGCCTAAAACTATGACATACATACAGAAGTTGAGCAACAAAAGAAGAGTGGCAATTGGCTTCATTTGCTCATTGGCCATATCTGCACTATGTGGTTCTTGGATAAGGTAAAAGCTGATTTGAAACAAGAAAAGGCACTACAGGGATTTTCAAGAAGCTAAAAAAGTGGTGAATGAATGGATATGCATGTGTTGTGTTGTGCAAAGTGTGAAGAGTTCTTATATATATGAGAATGAGAAATGGAACGAAAAGAACTCTGGGTTCTTTTCTTGCCAAGGCTGCTTCTGCTAGCCAGGTCTAAAGCTCCATGCAGGGTTGTAAAGATGATGCCTTATACTTCAGGTTCAAGGAAAGGGCAAATATGACTTGATTCTTGCTTGCTACATTTTTTAACGGTTGTTTTCACTATAATACCTTAAACAGCTAAGTAGTTGTTTGTTCTGCGAGGCAAGTGATATTCGTTGCCACTTGTGGTGTGATGTTGCGTCATTTATAGGACAGAAAAAAAAATAAAGAAGGAAAATTCTGAATGTTCCGAAAATAATTTCATAAAAGTTAGCCGTTTTCAAACCCAAACTTTTTTCAAACTTATTGTGATTTCTCGAGCTTATAATACAATTATGGTTTAAATTTACTATTCTGCGAAATATAATTTTATACACCGAATCAAACTAACGCGAGTCCCAACCAATTCTAGCATTTTCAATTTATCTTCACAAGCTCAACCTTACTAACCATTGGTTAAAGGGAATAAAGCCACACTTTCCGTATATTCTCAAAAGGCAAAACATCCTAAGCCAATAGGGTGACTTCCATTTCAAACATCTGTTGAAGAAACCTCAAATGACTCAAGACAACCACATTGTCCCCAAAAGAAGATAACTGAGCAAGAAGAACTAGTAGTAGTTTCAGTGAAGAAACATGGAAGGACATACACTTGATCTATTACACACTGATAATTATTATTAGAAAGAAATTAACCAACGTATCAATCATATAACTTTTCCATCAATCCTGAGCCTTCTACCTCTTTTTTCATTCACAATTTTTCGTTCAGGATAAACAGCTATAAAACCGTTTTAATTATGAACTGTCAACCAATCCAAATCTACTAGGTTGGTAATTAACAATTACAACGCATGAAAACTAATTTATGTTTCAATCCTGTTGTCCACTCAGTGCAGTGGAGGTACAAAGGCACACTGCAAAGATGTAAAAGTTAATGGTAACAATCACTGATAAACCTCAGGAAGCCGAAGACCAACGCTTGCAGCAGATTTTCCAAGAGTCCTTCTCACTTCATCTGACCTATCAACAGCAATGTTGTACGAGAAAAGCAAATCCTGCATAACATTGTCAACAATATGATATCCGGCAGATATAATGTTTTTCTTGAAAACATGATTATATATACAGATAAAATGAGCAAAAAGAAAAGGATATAACAATAAGATTAAATCAGCAGAGGATTTCTGCAGGCTTGGATGCAGCACAGCAATGTTCAAAAACAATATCCTCTTTTGCACCTCTTAATTTTGTATTTCAAATTTGCAATACACGTCAAGTACATATATTAACCAAAGCTGTTGACATCTTACTCAGTTTCTAACTAAATAATTTTGTGTAAATTTAATTTGACTGATTAAGATTGTCTTATTATTATTATTATTTTGCCAAAGACTATTTGAAGGAAAAAAGCAGGAAGAGAGTAATACCTTGTGATGGTGCACACTGTTAAGCATAAAAGTGTAATCTTGGGCAAGCTTTATTTTCTGCCGGAGAGCCGGACCGTCAGACAGATGACGGTATTCATGGAACTCAGAGGTTACAAAATCTAAAAAATGTCTCTTGCTGTCTTCCTTCCCTATATGTTTCTTGACAGCCTTGAGAAGATTGCGATAGATCTTAGCTGCTTGTAACGCTTGGGATGTCATTTATTTCTATCAATATCCACTATCTACTTCCTGCATAGGAGAGCATACTATAAAATAAGGTTCTCCAACTCCTCCTTAGATTTGACAGTGGATCAGTGAGGCACTCAGGTAGTTAAATTATGCTGCACTTCCTTAATGCAGAAATGGCACAATTGGTATTGATTCCAATACTAAGAACATACGAGCACAAAATACTGAAATAGTATCAAAATCAGGGTACAATGGAACTCCTAGATGGGTGTTCATGGGCCGGGCCGGGCCGGGTTTGCCTATACCCGAACCCGGCCCTATATTTAGACTGGGTCAATTTTTAGGACCCGGACCCGACCCTAGACCTGATAGGCCCAATCATCTTCGGGCCGAGTAAAAATCCGGGTTTAGACCGGGCCAAAATAAATTTAAAAAAAAATCAGAAACAGCAGAAACAAAAACAGGAAAAACAGAAACAGCAAAAACAAAAACAGAACATGAGATGCATAGAGGTTATATTTGACACCAAGCCTTCTTTAACTGTTAACAAATAGATATAGAGGTTATATTATATCCTTGGTTACTTCGTGCATTACATGAGATGCAAAATAAAACATCACCACCACCCGAAATGGAGTGATCTTAAAGATCTAGCAAAATTATTCGGAAATGGTAAGTCTAGTATAAACCACAGCTAACCTCATAATCATATCCAAGCAATCATTGATCATCACTCATCAGAATGTTCATCCAAAAATGACGAAGAAAAAAGGGGAAAAAAAAAAAGCAATCAAATTACACTGAAACCGTGGCTTACCAAGGGACGACGAGTACGAGTGCTAGGCGAGGCGAGGCGCGGCGCGGGGAGGGAGGCGCGGCGAGGCGAGGGTTTAGGGTCTGAAGTGAACTATTGAGTCTCTGAAGATGAACTCTGAATTTCAGAAATGAAAATTGAGAAAAGTGAGATGAGGGCTACTGGGCTAGTGAGTGGCCTAGTGAGATGAGGGCTAATTGAGATAAGCAACTGAAGACATTTGGGTTGCTTAATAAAACTGGGCTGAGAAAAAAGAAATTGGGCTGAAAGACATGGAAAAAAAAATTGGAAATTGGTAGACCAGAAGACCAGAACCTGTGGAAATAAATTGTAATTATGAAGGAAAAAAAAATAAAAATTATATAATAATATAGTATTCAGGCCGCCGGGCCGGGCCGGGTGGCCCGAGACAAGGCCCGAACCCAATATGTATTAGGACCGGGTCTTTTTTTTAATTTTTTTGAAGAATCAGGCCGATTAAAATCGGGCCCGATTCGGCCCAAACCCTTCGGGCCGGTCCGGGTTTTGAACACCCCTACTCCTAGTCAAGAAAAAGAAAAGGAAAAAACAGTTACAATCTAAGAAGCATTGACGGTGACACGAACATTACATGGCGACACATCAATTTCAAAATTTTACAAGACACGGCATATATAGGTATAAAATTAAATATTTATAATAATATCCTAATATTTTCATTGATATCAAAATATTAATTTTTAATACTTTCCAAACCCCTTTCAAAATATATGGAATATTCAAGATATTTTTATGTGCCAATACTTGTTAATTTTTTAAGGGGTTCATGTTATTATAAATTATTTAATATTTAAAATATTTTTTACTCGAACATGACACAGATACAACCTAAAAGACTTCCGAATATAGTTTAGACACGGCTAATCATAAATTTTTTATTTGGACACTTTCAAACACGTGCGTATGTCGGACGAGGGTCTTCGTGGGCCGGTGTCCACAATGTATCAGACACGGAGATACAAAAATCTCACGAAGTGTCCAATCTTCCTAGGTTTTTGATGAATAAGATGCTAAACAATGAAATTGACCTATATCACATAACACCACATTACTTCAGCAGTTGTCAATTCAAAAAGTCCCAGAGAACTGAAAAGAAAAAAAAATCCAGTACAGAATTACACTGAGCAAAGACACGACAAGGAGTCACATAAGATAAGATCCATAAACAACAGGGGATGCCAAGCTATTGATCATTCATAACTCGAGTGAGTGAAACTAAGAGACTCAAAGCAGATTCAGAGATTATTTCACGGTCCAGATCTAATATTAAACAGATTGCTCATAACTAAACCTAAGCATGTGAAATGAACCTAGATTAACAGGAATTCTTTAATTCACCCACCCAAAGATACATAATGATAACGATGGAACAGAAATATTAAGATAGAATTTCAAATACAGCGTAAGAAAGCTAGCGAAAATAAACACGGAAGAAATGCAGGAGCATCATACAAGGGGTTTCAGCAGAAGAATCACATCATATCATATTGGAAAAAAAATAAATTATTTTGATAACAATATTCCCCTCTTTGAAATTTGAAACAGAAAAAAAAAAAGTATGATTGGCAAAGCTAACAGTAAAGACAACACCTCTATGCTGTGGTGTCACCTTCCTTCCTTAATTCGGCTGAACTGAAAGGAGAAACCGTTGCTCCCCTGCGTAACAAATAGAAGAATGGCATGGTCTTTGAAAATGGATCGGGTCGGGTCGGGTCTGTATTTGGGTTATTTTGTCCAACTCGGTTACGGGCTCTGCGGTTGGTAGGCCACTAATGGTGGGTGTTGTCCAACCCGAGCATGATGGACCTAAGCTGAACCATTGACCAGCAAAGTATTTTTGGATTAAGTTTTTTTTTTTCCCTGTTAAAGGAGAGAAAATTAGCAGTCATGGAAATGTATTAAGTGAAAAATTAATTATATTTCTTAGTACATCACCTTTTTATTTGTAGATTATAAAGTTAATTATATTGGAGGTAAAAGAAGCAAAACTTGTGAAGAGTTTTACAATTATATTCATGTTGGCACCAAAATTACACCATCACTACAAGTAATTCTCATTTAAACAATAGGGACATATGGTTAGATCTCATCATGTTCAAATCTACAATTACATGGCCTTAAAAAATATCGTACACCCAATTGTATGCCTATCATTTTTCTTTTCCTGTTTGGGCGGAGGTTCTTTCGTTCTCCCTTCTACATTGGTGATTCTGACCTAATGACCTATAATCTGTCGTATTTATTCTCTAACCTGCAATATACAAATCTTATCCAACGAACATACGTTTAAGGAACTATATATACTACAAGAGAGCTCATATGAGTTTGGGGTGGACGAGGTGATTGTAACCCAGTCTTTGTCAACTTTTTCAACAAAGGAATTTGCCTTTGGGATTGAATCAAATTGGAGTTTGTTGCTCTGCTTCATTAACTCATTCACAAAACCCATGGAGAATATCATGTCAAAATTTTTATCTGAATCAGCTATTGCAGGTGAAATTTGTATCCCAATATTGGCTCCCCGTGATTTAACCAACCCAAGAAGTAGTGAGTTGCCACCAGCAATTCTTTCACTTGGGCAGCATAACTGCAAGAATATACAGGACAAATGAATCACGGAAAACATATGACATTATAGCAAAGAAATATCCACAAGCGTTTCCAAATCCGAAAAATGTGAGCGCGCAAAAACAGTGGAGATTAAATACAAGCTCAGGAATGCCAGACAATCCAGAACTAAGGTACCAGCCAACACAAATTGCTGAATGTCTAATTTTCATTCAGTGTCTCAGCACAATATTCCAGATTCATTACACTTTAAAGAAACTAACCCTACCACCACAGAACAAGCACTGACGGAATCTCTAGGACAGCATTTTGAAGGAGGAAAAGCCAGAGAATTTTGAAGACCACCATCAATTTGTGAGAATCTAAATAAGCTTTATTAAGCTATTTAGCGTTAGGCATGAAATGAAGCCCCCATGGAGACTTCAACAACGAGTCAACCAGCAGAAAGGAAAGAAGAGTCTACCTCAATGTACTCAACACCCATGTTAATAAGATTATCTGCAATGGTATGCTTTGAAAGCAAGCTAATAACTCCTCCAGATCCAGCAGGAGATTGGAGTATTTCCCAAGGAGATTTCATTAGAATCTTATGCTTGTTCTCTCCTTCCGGCAAACTGCTAACAACTGGCAGCTTCTCTTCCTCCAAAAACCATACCTACAGAAGGGTTAAAGTTAAACTATGTAATTACGAATGAAGCCAATCATATAAGCACAATTAGGAGAAGAGCTTGGCACGAGAATTCCAGATTGAAATATATTTAAAAAGGAAAATATTAATTGATGTAATGAAGTGAAGACTGATGTTTGCAAATGGACCACAACTCTGCTTCCACAAAGTGACATTTTATTTATGGTATATATAATCACATCTTTAAGAGTGTGTTTGTGAGTTAGGTTTAAGAGGGGAAGGAAAGGTTTTGGGAACCATGACTAAGCCCCCCCAAATCCTTTCCTTCCCCTCTTAACCCAACTCACAAACACACCCTAAAGGAAAATAATATTAGAACTTAATAAGTTGAAAGATTAATGTAATATTGAAACTTTAAGTTTCCAGGAGTAGACCAAACAGTAGTCCATCCTTTACAGTTTCTAAGGTTAAACCACTATGGATGTATGGTCTAATACTCATAATTGAATCTTGAGCACGAGACAAGACAAAACATGTTAGATCAAGAAGTAAGGGTAAATTAGAATTTCAAGATGAAGGGTAACCTGGAAACTCAAATTATACGAACCCTTTTTTCAGCCAAAAAATATGAACTTCAAGTGAATGTAATTTGGAAACACAAATTATCCTCATTTTTTCATTTCATTTAGCTTTGTGGTTTCTTTTGAAGAATATCTTCTCTCTTCTAAGTTTCCCTTCTTGTCTAACAATATTTCTTTTTCTATCAAAAAAATGTGGGACACAATGGAGACATGTGACAAACTTTAGCATATCTGGCCAAGATAAGACAAAAAAACCAAAAAGGAGATCCTTGGCATGATGTGAACCTTTTCAGAGTCAAATCCAAAGTGATTGTTGTTTGTAAACAGTGTTGTTATAGACTTAATCAGTTGGGCTGAGGAAACCAAAATTAAGGGCACAGAGTCACGATCTTTGACCTGCAAAAAATGCAAATTCATTCAATGATGAAAGGCTATTTAGTATATCTTATTGTAGTGACTCCAAAAATTCACCTTGTCAGATAATAACTCAAAATCACCGTTACAATTATCATTTTTTCCCCAATATGATCAATAACAAATATCATCAAGGTAGAAGGGGGAAGAACCATAAGATAGAAGATAATACGTTCTCCTCGGAACATTGGAGAGGAAATGAACAAGAAGAACAAAGCATAAAAAGGGTAGCTTTAATGATCTTTGATATCTTTGAATATTTGTTGAAGAGATTATTGTTCTGTTGAAATTAAATTAAAATACAAGAATCCATCAGATGGAATAAATAGATTTTTGCAACAGCGAATCTTTATAAGGATTTTTACCAAAAATAAGTAAATAAAATACAAGTTTACAAAAACTTACAAAACTTTCATGATCAGAGAGTAACTTTTGGAGCAAGGTAGGTGCCAAAGTATCAGTTGCTTCACTTTCCACAATGCCAGGGTCACCAATGCACCCCTGATTATCTATTTCATTCAAAAGCAAGACAATAGCCATTTTTCCCTTAGAGATGAGCTTAAGTCCCTTCTCTTGAATCTTGATATCTCCAACCAACTTGTTTTTACTTCTATTTAAGAAAGATTGTGCAGATATTTCTACAGAACTTATAAGTTTTGCTTCTAAGGAACTGACCAACTCAGCTACATTCCATCTGCTTTAAAAACATCAAAACACAAATGAACGTTCCAACAAATGACACCTGGGATGAATAAAATGAAAGTTTCTTTTGTTAAGATGAAAGGACTGAGAAATGAGCAAATTAGAGATGGTAAGGTAAAGTTCAAAAAATAAAATGAATAAATTAAATCACAGATGCTATTTGTCCTATCATTTTAGTTTAGTCAGGAACGAGTAGTTATTTCCAAATCCTAGTACTTTAACCACCCTTTAATATGAAGCAAATAACAAAAGGTATGAAACGACATTAGATTATGTTATCAACAATCATAATTTCTCGTTTTTTCGTGAGGGCGGGATGAAGGTGTCATAATTTAAAATAACTCTTGTTTACATTAACTTGCCTCTTGGCTGGCTGTTCAAGACTCCGTAAAGCCTCCTGAAGCAATTTGGAGTTTACACCAACAATCTGATCGCTAAGCAGGCTCCTTTGATCTTTCTCTCCATATCGAAGTCCATGAAATACATGTTGTTGTTCCATTTCGCAGAGTTTCTTTTTCGCTGCTATGAGCTGCTTTTGAAACTTTTTCCTCTCTTTCCATTCCTAAAATATTCCAAAAATTGAATTATTCATACCAGATGAAGTATTTGCATAAGCTTTTCATGGTAAAAAGCACCCAGTCAAATAATGATATAGAACATAGACAACTCTATTTAAGGAAATTTAGAATCCAAATGATACAAGCAGACTTATTGGAAGGTATCCAGAATGCCAGAATATAAAAGTCTAAATCCACCCAGGTAGCCAATAATGTAAGTCTGTTGGCAGGATATCAGACAAATGGTAAAAAGTAATACAAATCATATCTAGATAATAGATAGTTGTGTTTTACTATCACAGGAAAATAACCAACATAATGCAATCAGTTAACCAATGCTAAATCCCAAAAACCTTCTCAACCTCAATTGACTTTTAAAAGGTAGATATTAAGAAAAGTAATATGGCATCATCAGTAAGCACAAATCTTTCACATTCAGTGACACAAAAAAGTTCCTAAAAGTAACAAATTAGTGGTATAGTATGGGCGAGTATGCCTCACAAGTTGGCGCCTTTCTTTCTTGGATCTCTCATCATATCGTAGGTTTAATTCCAGGAGTCCCTTGGGTGGTGTAATATGCATTTCTCTTCTTTTCATATCAACATCTGGAACAATTGCTTCAACAAAAGGCACCAAAACAAGCTGACCAGATACTTCTGTCTCTGCTGATCTCGGCTTGCCACTATTATCAAGTATATCAAAAGATGAATCAAGTGAAATTTGTAGCAGGTCGTTGGCTCCACTATTGAAAACATTAATAACAGTTCCCACAAGTTCTCTACTTTCCTGATAGGAAGAAATGCAGTCAGCACCTTCAAATATTGCATTTAAGGGATCAAACTAACAAGGATGACAAAATGCCAAAGCAGAAATATTCAGCTATGCAAATCTATATAAAATGATCTTTAGGTTATCAATAACAGCCTCTTTTCATTTATATCACAAATTTAGCACTTACTGTTTCATCCACTGAAGCCAGGTCTTCTCCAAAGGCACGGCTAGCAGTAAGATATATAATTACAAAAAAAAAAACCCCATAAAATATCATTATTCCTGTTCCATGGAAGACTGTAAAATAATATGGCAAACAGTTGCCATTTCTATTACAATAGCTCACCAGTGAGAATCACCAAGGTAATAACAGACCTCTAAAGTATAGTAGAAAGACTGCTGAAGAAAAAAAATAATGATACTTCTGTTTTGTTAATAGGTGGTACTTTGGCAGAAAAAAACTAAATAAGAAAGATTCATGATTAGGACAAACCTTCTTGAAAACTCTCATCCCAACAAGATCATGCGTGTAAAATTCACCCTCCTCTAATTCTGGCCTTTCTTCTTCCATCACAAGCAATGTGGCACCAATGAGCATCTTGGCCTGTGTGATATATTGATTAGTCAAGGCCAAAAAGCATGCCATATCATTTGATCAAACAGGCCATGTCAATATATCAATATAGCAAAGTTGAAGCTTCCAGTTGCAAGTTGCAACTATCAGTGCTTGGTCCCATTTGACAAATAGTAAAGGCAGGCAGCAAGTCTGAGTTTAAAACATGATTAATCAAAAGATAAATGCACCAAGATTCTTCCTCTTTTCTTAACCACTATAATACTAACGAGAGGGCGCGCACACAATTTAGAGTAACAATGCTAGTTGGGCTTGTGTCAGGCAGCATAACCAGTGACCAAAATAAGTAACGAAATTGAGCAAAGGAACCTCCTCATGCAAAAGCATTTCACAAAGACAATTGAATCAAAGACTATGTGAAATGGGGGAAAATTCTTGAGAGTGAGTGAAATACCTGCTCCACAGTGTCAACTCCTTTGAATTTGAGTATCCAGCTCTTAGAGTGCTCTCTACCTTCCTCCAGCTCAACCTCTCTAACGGTTTCTCCACCCAAAACCTTCTGCCTCAACCACCTTCTCCCAGGCTACAAAAAAATCAATCACCAAACAATACACAGTTATCAAACATAAAGAGATTCCAAAGCATCAATCGGATAAGTTTGTTGTTACAGTAGAGAAGCGGAGTTGAGGGAAATCAGTGGTGTGCTTGACACGAATCTCGCCATCAAGACCGTGAACGCTGGATATGTAACCAATGTCAACGAACCGCAATTCATCATCGCCGCCGTTGTTGCCGGTGTCAACAACAGCTTCTCGGCTAGCTGTAGCAAGTGGAAAGGAAGGAACAAAAACTTGATAAAATTACGGGGGGAATTTTGAAATATGAAAAGAAAAAACCACGGTAGAAGGAAGTAAAGTAGTAGCAGTACCAGTGGTGGAGTGGAGAGGAAGGAAGGGAAGAAGGTGTTTTGTGGTGGAAGTTGGAGTTGGGAGAGAAGGGTAGAAAGGTAAATAGAGTGAAGATGAGGAGGGAGGTGGAAGAGGGCGAGAGGGAAGGAGAGCCCCGAGTGGTCGATAAGAGGTTGGGGGGAGAGCGGTGGTGGTGGGCAGAATCTGCATGTTCTGCTGCTCGCGAGACGCTGTTGGCGGTGTTGGTGATGACGAGAGACCAACTGCACAATCCAAGTCGTATGAATACACCATAACGTAATTATTTTATAAGATACATTATCAAGTTAATTTATTAATCAAATTTTTTTAAAAAAATGCATAAAAAATAGAATTCATACTCTTTTTTTTTTTTTATAAAAAAGGTCAGCCGGATTAACTTGTGCCAATAACTCGGTAAAAAATGAATAATTATTATTTTGATTATTTAAAAATATTATGTTTTAAGTTATTCCTCAAAAGAATTTGATATAAACATATTCCCTTAAATTCATAACAATAAAATAGAAAGCTCGTGCCTTACTTGTTAAATACTAAAAATGATAGATAAATGAAAACGTTAATATAAAAAATGAATTCTCTTATTCTATATTATCATCTACCAAATATAAAAGTCACTAAAAATTAGTACCGACAAAATGTTTAAGTAATATATATAAAATTAATATTTAAATTTCATTTAATGTAACTTTTTAGTTATCACATAAATCTATAGATACAAACATACTTACAAATAAGGTTTAAGTTGACACATAAAAGCTCCACCACATCAATCGATTGTTGTACAATATAATTTCGAAGTCGGGCTGAAAAATCTTAAGGGGAATCGCCTTCAAACTGGTGACTGGAAACACAGACCACCCAACCCAAAACACCTGGAAAATCATATGCTTGCAACTCTCTTCTTTTAATATTATTTTATCTTAAGAATTATTTATACACTTTTTTTTGGACTAAAAATAGTAATTAGGTAAAATTCTTTTTTTTTTTTTCTTGCAAGTAAAGGTTGGCCATTAATGTCTCTCATATAGAGTGGAACACAACTCAAAACACTTAGCATAATGTATGATTAATCATAAGACTTTGAAATTAATCACAATTAGATAAAGATCTCTTAAAAAATAGTAACTATAGGATTTGAATACTCAATACCCTAAATAAAATTTAGGGTTAATTATGTTTTTAGTCCCTGTAAAATTTGAAAGTTTGGTTTGAGTCCCTATGTAAAAGTTTTAGTCCTTGCAAAATTGAATAATTAGGTTTTATTCCAGGATCGGGTGAGAGTTGACTGTGTTGACGTGGTGCTGACGCGGCACGCCACTTGGGATGCCACATGGCATAACCCAAAAACTCAACCCGACCCATGACCAGGAGACCCACCTGACCTGGCCCGTTTTTAAAATAATTTTTTTTAAAAAAAACTTGAAACAACCCCTCAATCCTCCTCCTCCCACCTCTCCCGAGCCCCCACCCACTCTACCCCCTCTGCCGCCACTATCCAACCCCGCCGCTGGTTCCTACCGCCCGCTGTCGAGCACGTCTCTGGCCAGCAGTGTACCAGGCCGTGGAGCAGGATCATGAGGAGCATTGAGCTCACGTTCCTCAGGGATGAACCCTCGTCGCCGCTATTGCTCTTATCACCCGCTATTGCCCCTTGCCTGGCCCCAAACCGGGTTTCGATCTCGGCCTTTCCAAGTATGATCCGGTCCAGGCGAGCAGGCCCACTAGTAGCGGCATGAGCAGCACCGTCGAGTCCTTCAGTGGACCTAGGGTTTCGAACCCTGTCCCGACAGTCCACCAGAGGCCTGTGAACCCTGTCGCACTTGATGATTGCCGCAGCGATTGCGATTCCTCGTCTTCTGTGATCGATGACGATGAAGACTGCGTCCTCACCTCATAATAGAGGCTACGACGAGTCGAGTCGAGTTTTGCGGGTGAGGAGGGGGTTCGAATCGGGGTGAGGAGGCTACAACCTACCCCACCTACTCGGCAGATCTGGAGAGAAGCACGGCAGCACCGCGGCGAGGGCGCGGGAGTGAGGAGACCAGCACAGCGGCACCGCGGGGAGAGACACCGGTGGGGTGGGGCTCGAGAGTGAGAAGATAGCCTCGAGCACGAGAGAGAGATGGGATTCGCGGGGAGAGATGGGATGCTCGACGGCGGGCGGTGGGGACTAGCGGCGGGGG
>QANU01102670.1:970337-994673 GCA_003254905.1 Nissolia schottii | reverse complement strand
TTTTTTTTTTTTTCTCAGTTTGCTTCGATGATAGTCAGCTTCAAGAAGCTATTTCGAAGGGCTCGTTAGATTTTGATGAATGGACTTCACTGATTTCTGATGTTGAGAAAACATATCCGGTAAGTTTGAACCCAAAACTTGGAAAATGATAATTGACATTTTTTTATTTTTCAGTTATCTCTGATTTGGTATGCTTAATTCAAGCTTAATCTCATGTAATTAAACTTTAACTGAGTAATTTGAGAAATTATGGATTTTAGTTGAAACTTAATTGCAGTAGTTCGTAGTCTAAAGTTGGATGATCTCCGTTCTCTTCTTTGGCATTAGATTGTTTCATATCTTTGAGTAAGAACAGAAAACCTGAATCTCGGTGAACTACTGTAGTAGTCATGTAGATGATTTGATTTAGGAAGGTTTGAAGTTTGGGCAGTGTTTCAGTGTCATTCTTCTTTCTTTGTTTTTTAATTCTTTTTTCGGACGTCTATTTTTAATGTTGTTTGAGAAAATGGGAATTTAATAAGTGAAAAGAGAGGTGCAGAATCAGAGGGAACCGACGAAAATTAGCCAAATTGCCAAAATACCATGGCAAACCAACTATACGAATGAAACCGTCTCAAAGAACTTTTCAATGCCTCTTCCTATACAATGTTGAGGTTTCCCATGTAGGAAAACGTTAGCGGTTTGCTCAAGCTGCTTCATTTTCGAAATTTAGGGGGTGTTTCAGATGTTATACTGGTGATATTGCTGTCACTAAGTTACTATATGTTAAATGATGGATTATGTATGATTTAGGGAAAAAAATGAAGGAAGGAATGCTTAAGTTGTTGTTGGATGATGCTTATTATATTATGCTATTGTCTGTTTTGGAATGCATAACAAAAATGTTCAATTTAGTTTGAAACATTTTCATTTTTCATTGGCAAAATAACCTTTATATGAAAGAGGTATAGGTGATTTTGTTTAATTTAAGCTGCTTTATCTGTTATCTTTTATGGGTATTGGTTCTCTTTAGCAGTTGACGGCTAAGATTAAGTGACCTTATTTCTTACTAAATAAAAAAAAAAATTCCAATTAGTGGATTTATGGCTAAATATTAACCACTCATTTGTAGAAGTAGGATACCAAAAGAATCTCCTGAAGTTAAATCTTGCTCTCTGTCGGCTTCCTTGAAACTAATTCACCAATTATGAATGTAATAATAAATCATGAAATGCATATTCCTCAGGATTTCTTTCTTACACTAACATTACATATGTGATTACAAAGTCACAACGAATGATGGTTCAGCCAAAATCTTGAAACAGCCTTTCCGCTTGTGGGGGTAAGACTACATGCATTTACCCTCTCTAGATCCCATCAGATGAGAGCCTCATGCACTGGGCTGCCCTTGGTGGTTCAACCGTGCTGTATTTTGTAATCAATCTTTCTTGTTTAAATGGATCATTTTCTATTTTCGAATTTATTGGTACTAGGGAGCTTGAACTTGAATTTCAATAGGGTGTTTGGGTCTACTTGTGCAGGATGACCTAGAGAAAACATGTCTAATTTATGACCATTTCCTATCCAACTTCCCTTTGTGTTATGGGTATTGGAGGAAGTATGCTGCCCACATGTCACGCTTATGCACCACAGATAAGGTTGTCGAAGTATTTGAAAAAGCTGTGTCAGCAACAACGTATTCGGTACACATGTGGGGTGATTACTGTAGCTTTGCTATGTCAGCTTTTGAGGACCCAAATGATATTCGGAGGTAAGCATCTGAATACAGAAGCTGTATGGATAAATGATATAGGTGGAGTATGTTTCCACCTTCTTATCTCTTCATACTCTCTGAATGCTTTTACTTTTGCTTATACTGGAAGGCAATGAAATAGTATTCTTGATATACTTTTCCCAGATTGTTCAAGAGAGCTATTTCCTTTGTTGGGAAGGACTACTTATGCCATACCTTGTGGGACAAGTATATTCATTTTGAGTTTTCCCAGCAGCAGTGGGTTTCTCTTGCACACATTTATATCCAAACTCTCAAGTTCCCAACCAAAAAGCTGCATCAATATTATGATAGGTATGCCTTGTTTTGTTAAACTTAATCTTTAAAGCTGCTTTCAAAAGTCGATAGCACATTGATGTCTTTTACAAGGTCACGAAATTATAATTTGCAATAGTTCACAAGCTAATGTAATTTATTCTAAAGTCGATAGCTAATGTATGACCTTGCACTACTTGTCCCCTCTTTCGTTCGTGGGATTATTCTCTAAGCCTGTATTGCTATATGGTAACTTGAATCGTAGATATTTAGAAGTGATTGTTAATATAAGATTGGGATTGCCAATCAATAATGTTTGTTTCATAGAAATAAAATATTATAGAAACATTACAAAGCCTGATACTAGCCATGGGTGTGATGGAAAAAAGGGGGGGTGGGGAAGGATGGCTGTGACAGGAAATCTGCTAGTTTGTGAGTACCATGTTGAGAGAAAAGAGGAGAGAAAGACATATGAGAATCCATGTCTCTCAACTACACAACGGAGGTCGGATTATATAAACTCTATGCAATAAATGCACATAAATACGCTTAAAACCTTTTGTATCTATCTTCTCCTCTTATCAATACAATTCTTTTATTAAAAACACACACACACACACAAATACAAGGATATTTACAAATATAAGATTTCCCTAGTTACCCATTCTAATGTATCCTTACTACACTAATTAGAGATTCTAACACCCATATATATTTAATGAACTACAAATGTACTAAAACATGTTATACTAAAATATGTATTAAATACTACAAGTGTTACAGTAAATCAAAATATGTGATTATTTTGTCGTTTGGTCATATAATTAGAATCTTCGACTTATTCCCTTATTAGTATTTTCTTAGATATTACCTCTAATAGTCATACCTTTACATCTGTGCTTCCGATGTGAATGATTATTGTGCTTGTAAAATAATATGAAAAGTGCTTTCTTAACATGTGTACGTGTGTTTGTTGGGTGGGTGTGTGTGTGTATTTGAATAATAAACTTACTGGATATAAACTTACCTGATATTATTTATATATTTGTTCAGTTTTGAAAAGTTGTTAACCTTTTTGGATGGGGGCATAGCAAGCCTGGACAATAATACTCCAAAGGAATTGCAATCTGAACCGTGTTTTGACGGTGAAATTTCTATATGTTCCAAGGATGAAAAGATTTATTGCATTATCAAAGATATGATGGATTCATCTGTTGGATTGACTAGTTCTATAGCCCTGAAAAAGTACAGGATCCTTGGAGAACAGCTTTATCATAGTGCTTGCGAATTGGATTCAAAGATTAGTTTTTTTGAGGCTAATATTCAGAGACATTACTTTCATGTCCAGTCTCTGGATGCCAGTCAATTGCAGAATTGGCATGATTATCTTGATTTTATTGAACTTCAAGAGGACTTTGATTGGGTAGTTTTCTGCACAGCATTCTCAATGAAATTTGCTAGTTGCTTATTTTATTTTTTGTTGAACATTGTTAGCTAAAATCTTTCATTTCTCCCTCTGAGCATAGGCTGTGAAACTTTATGAAAGGTGTTTGATTGTGTGTGCCAACTACCCTGAATACTGGATGCGTTATGTGGACTTCATGGAAACCAAGGGAGGAAGGGAAATTGCAAACTATTCTCTAGACCGAGCAACAGAAATTTATTTGAGGGTATTCCTTCCTAATTATATCTATTTTATTGCTTGAATTTCATTTCAATGGTCATCTTCTGTATTTCTTATTTTTTACATGAGAGTTTCTATAAAGTTATCTTGCAAACATTGGGAAGAGATAAAAAAATTTAACAATGCAAATATGCAGCATTCGATTCAAGTCAATGTTATATGGTCTTAAGAATTGAGGGGACTTAGCTCAACCCTAGAAGCTAGGGGTGGGATGCAGGACTAGTCATCTATGGGCGGTCCAATAATGATCTTAGGATAGACTTTGATATCATTTTAAGAACCATCTTTCCTTAAAGCTTAAGCTATTGAGTAGAGACAATTAGATTTTATATCTTAACATGTTTCTTCACACAAGAGTTCTTTTGGCTTGAAGCATGGACAATATTTAGAAATGAGGTCGACAAGGATTGAACTTTATAACCACTTGGTCATAGAAACTCTAATAAAAAAATAGTGAAGATTTCTAGAAGGAAGAACATGCATCTGTAATGAGTGGCATATATATTTGTAGACAAGCGTGAAAGAGTGTAATGGGCAACTTGCTATCTTTCCCTATCACCAAAACTAGACTATTACAATCCGAATTCAAGGTTGAGCCAGAGCCCGAAACCAAACTACTCTAACGAACTTTAGACCACTTGGTCTTAGAAGCTCTGATTAAAAAAGAAATAGCAAAGGGTTTTAGAAGGAAGAACAAGCATTTGTAACAAGTGGCATATACATAGACAAGAGTGTAAGAGTGTAATGGGCAGCTTGCTATCTCTCGCCACCATCAAAACACGACCGTTACAATCTGAATTCGATGTTGCACCGGAACCTGAAACTGAATCACTCTAACGAACTCTAGACCACTTGGTCATAGAAGCTTTAATTAAAAAAAATGTAGCAAAGAGTTCTAAAAGGAAGAACATGCATATGTAACGAATGGCATATATATAGAGAAGAATGAGAGATTGTATTGGGCACCTTGCTATCTCTCCCTACCATTGACACGAGACTCGTTACAATCTGAATTCGTTGTTGGGACGGAGGTCGAAATAGAACCACTCTAACAAACGCTAGACCACTTGGTCATAGAAGCTTTGATTAAACAGAAAATAGTGAAGAGTTCTAGAAGGAAGAACATGAATCGTAACGAGTGGCATATATATAGACAAGCGTGAAAGAGTGTAATGGGAAGCTTGTTATCTTTCCCTATCACTGAAACGAGACTGTTACAATCTGAATTCGATGTCAAACTAGAGCCCAAAATTGAACCACTCTAACGAACTCTAGACAACTTGGTCATAGAAGCTCTAATTAAAAAAATATAGCAGAGAGTTCTAGAAGGAAGAACATGCATCCGTAATGGGTAGCATATATATAGACTAGACTAGAGTGAAAGTGTGTTATGGGAAGCTTGGTATCTTTCCCCACCACCGAAACGAAACTGTTACAATCTGAATTCGATGTCGGACTGGAGCCTGAAACTGAAAAGTCTCTAACGGACTTTACATCGGCTGCATCACCAAAAAGTCTGGCAACGTCATCAAGCTCTAGCAGACCACCGACACTAGGATATGGGTCAAAGACTGCAGAGACAGCGATGTTGGAAGTTACAGTGAGGCTCAGCTCAGAGGTGTCAAGGGTGCCTATTGGGTTATGGCCTAGCCCATTATCTTTGTTCTAACTTCATGTCTGGGGTATGCCCTACTGAAACTTGCCTACTTCTTTCTAGGCTTTTGACATAGCTCCATCTTATGTTCATTGCAGAGAGTGCCAGCCATTCATCTATTCAATGCGAGGTTTAAGGAACAAATAGGAGACTTTTTAGCTGCTCGTGCTGCATATATTCAGAGTGGTAAAGAGACAGATTCTGACTTTGTGGAGAATGTTATATCAAAAGCTAATATGGAAAAACGTTTGGTATGCAATGAGCCCTTACTACAATTGAAGAAAAATTAACTCTGCAATGCCCAGATACAGTAAAGTGACTGCACGTGCTGCTTATTATTTTTTATTTGCAGGGAAATATGGAGTCAGCTTGCAGTATATACAAAGAAGCACTAGAAATGGCTACAGCCGAGGAAAAGTCGCATGCCCTCCCCATATTATATGTTCATTTCTCTCGGCTAAAATATATGGTAGGTGGCATAACCCATCTACTTTGAGTATTAAGATCTTAACAATTTTATTTAATGATTTGAACTTTGATTCTAAAATTCTAATTGTTTACATGAAATCAGCAAATGAAGTTTTTGAGATTATTCATTTTTGCCCCTAATGTTGATATTTCATTTTATCTGCTAGGTTCTAATTAGATTCAATTTAGTTCTTGAGAATCAATTAGAAATAATGAGAATCCAAGTACAATAAAAAAAATTCAATTCAATGGGGGAAAAAAACTGTACTTCCTCAGAAACTTGAGGTAAAAGTGCATCGGTACAGCTTTCAGCTCCTTTCCTTGTGTGAAAATTCATTTTTCTTATTAAAATATTTTATTTCAGCTAAGTCCTAATTCCTATTTGTATACAGTTTGGTGGACCAGTTAGAAACTAAGAGTATGCAATTGAACTATTTCAAAACTAAATCCCGGGAGCTCTAAGTTTTTTAAACCTTGTTATTTTCTCAGGCTCAGCACATTGTCTCTTTTCCTTGCTGACATTCTTTCCTTGCCGGCATTCGTTGCAATTGAAGGAGATTAATATTTAAATACTTTAAAGTTCTGCAAGTACATGCTTGCTCATGCTCGTTAGACTTCACTTACTGCAAGTACATGCTTGCTCATGCTTGTTAGACTTCACTAACTTTTGCATTCTTGGAAAGTACACGTGTGTTTGGTTTTCCGTTCTGAACCATTAGAATTGTTTCTGGCGTGCCAAAAGTGAGTATTTTCCACTTCCTCATCCAACCAGAATCAATTTTGGCACTCTCCCTCCAAGAATCCAAACACGCACTAAGTAGTTACTGTACCAAATGCTGTTTATTAGTATCCTCATTAGTGTATACTTCTTGTTTTCTTTTTCTTGTCACTAGCATCATCCATTGAATTGTTTGAATTTCTTCTTTCTATCACTCTTTTTATCTTCTATTGTTTATTTTCTTTCTTTTAATACCAGCAATACATTTGGCATTGTAGAAGGATGATTCCAAGAGAAGAACTTTCATTTGAGTTAGAGGACTGCTGGTTACCTTTAGGCTATCATTACCGGTTACAATGTACAATTAGTTCAACTTTTTCTTTATTAAATGCCTGAAAAAGTGTTGAGGCAAGCCTGTCAGAATCATCAACAGAGGAATTATTTAAATGGAAAACAAGAAAAATTGTCTTGTCTATATAATGCATGTTGATGTGAGGTGTAGTATACTAATCTTTCTTTTTACCCTTCATGTTCCTTTCTTGGTTCCAAGAGTACAAACAACGTGGATGCTGCTATAGACATCTTAATTGATGGTATAAAAAATTTGCCTCAAAACAAATTGCTTCTGGAGGTATGTTGGTCTTTTACATATATAAATAATATAACATTGGTTTTGTATACTTCTTCTCTTCACCTCAATAATGTTCTTTTATTAAAATAAATTAATATAACATTTGTAAAAATAGATAAAAACCTAAGCTGGAAATATTCACAAGTATGCATGTACACCTCTCTGGGCTGAGTTGTCAAACGATTTGTAGCAGGCCTACTGACACACCAGATGAGAAAAACTTATAATTACTTGCTGTTAGATAGACTGAAGGTGCAGGCTTAATTTTTTTATGGTAACAAGCATCATATTCTATATTTACTTTGATGCAACCATCATACATAAATTTAAGTTTTGATAAAATTTAAATTGTTTTGATGTACGTTGCAGGAGTTGATAAAGTTCTCAATGGTGCATGGAGGGCCAATGCCCATGGCTATAATAGACTCAATTATTGCAGAAGCAATATCTCCAAGGCCCGATGGATCTCAAGGTCTGGGTGCAGAAGATGCAGAGGATATATCGAACTTATACCTTGAGGTTATACATCTCTTATGAACTCAATTATACTGGAACCAATTATTGTGATTTAGGAGTGAAGTATTATAACTTATGTTGTGGTTGATATGTTCTTATCTTTCTTATGTTGTGGTTATTTGTTTTTAGTTTTCTTATGATTTGACTAGTACTGTTTATTTGAGCATAATACAGTGCTGCTGACTTCGAATAAATCAACTGATGGCCTATTACTCTTTCTAGTAACACTCTTATTTCATCCCAAAATAGGTTTATTAACTTGTTTTCATGTTATTGAGTAATTAAGAATCAAGCATTCTGAACATTTGATGGTTTACTAGAGAGTAGAAATTGATCCTTTTGATACTGACATTTCAAATTTCTATTAAACCTTTTTCACTTTAGCTAAGTTCAAGTCCCTACAGATTTTGATACTAACCTTCTATGGTAATGCCAGTTTGTTGACTATTGTGGAACTATACATGACATAAGGAAAGCACGGAATCGGCACATAAAATTATTTCGAGAATCTGCCAGGACAGATTTACATCAGCAATCAACTAAATGTAGAAGATCACTGAATTTGATCAAGGATAAGAGAGAAGAGACATCTATTGCCATGCCTAATCAGCCATCTAGAGAGACTAGTTCTGACTCGCATGCTTCGTTACATTCACAAGACAAGAAAATGTCATCACAAGAATATCCTCTCCCAGTTTCTGAAGAGCCAAGAGATAATGATCCTGAAAATAATGTGTCATCTGCAGATTTAGTGGAAGTGAAAGAGGAATCTACAGATGTTCCTAAGCATGTTAAAACAAAAGTTTCTGAATCAGATGTTTCATCAGATAATTTATTACATCAAACAGACAGTGGAAATCAACGCTCACAACCTTTGCAAGCTTCCTCAAAAGAAGATGATGATTCTCACAGTAAGTCTGAGCTTGAGCCTGAAGTATTGAAGCCACTTTCTCTGACAAGTATGTCACCAAACCGCCACCAGGAAAGTACATTTCCTGATTCAGGACTGACGGCATCTCGGGAGGAGGATGACACAATTCCTGAAGGTTTCAAGTCAAATAGTAGAGCAATAGTGGGTGGTCATGCAGCAACTCAAGACAACTCTGCAACTACTCAAGATTTTGAGTCTGCCCAAGCTCATGTTGAAATGAATAGTAGTCCTTTGGCATTCCATCAAGACCATAGAGCAAGAAGACCACTTCTACCACCCAGGTTATCCAGAAATACTGGTGGAAACTTGCATCAGACAAGAAATGCTGGTAAATTTCGTAGAGGTCCCAAACATGGTTATCGTGGTTATTCACAGAAGAAACAGCACCAACCGCAGCAAATGTCTACACAAGAGATCGATCCAGCTGAAGGGGTAGCACAACTGCCTGTAAGACCGGGTTACCCCTCCCAATATATGTTGCAAGTTCAGCAATGCAATCAAGGTCAAAATCAATTTCAAGCTACTGCTACTGCTACTGCTACTGATTTTGCGGCAGCTCAAAGTTGGCCTACACAAAACATTCAGATACAGAACTCTTCATCTCAGTCTCAACCACCATCCAATACCCTGTCACAGGTTTCACAACAGGCAATGCAAGGCAATGGACAGTATGGATACATGCAGAATGGCCAAGAATATAATCAGATGTGGCAATACTATTACTACCAACAGCAGCAGCAGTTGCAATTACAACAACATTATGTTCAGTTGCAACAACAATCCTTTCAGCAAGAACAGTCACAACAACTTCAACAACAAAGTCAGATGGGACATCTTCAACTACAACAACTTCAACGATTGCAATTGCCACAGGAGGTTCTGCAGCAGCAGCAACAGCAACAACACTTTCAAGTACAGCAAACTCAACAGCAAGATCATCCTGTTCACGTACAGCAGCTGCAGCCATCAACAAAGGTGCAGTAAATGTTGGAATTATAATGTTTACGTATGGAGGTAGGAAAAGATGGATTTGGTGTATGAAAATAAAAAGCAACAGCACTGTGATGTGACTTTGTTGTTTATAAAGGAGAATTTCACTGTCTTGTTGGAAAATATAATTTTGCCTGTCTATATTGTCAGGAAGGTTAATGACATTTCTCACTTTGATTTCCCTCGAATAAAATATTAAAACTATAATGTCTTTATTCATAGCCGTTCAAACTGAGTTTCCTTCTGGTAAAAATTCTAGCCGATTTTCAGCTTAAGCTGTGTGAGTGAGACAGATTCCTGATGAACGTTTCTGAATCAGTGAGATTTGTCTGTTGATCATCTTTCTTTGAACTCCTTTATTCTTCTTCTAACATATATTCTTTGCAACGGCAGAGCAGCAGCCATGCAATAGCAGACCAAGGGCAGGCAATAGTGTCAACATCACAGGTCAGTAAAATAAATGACAAAAGTTTGGTAACTTGGCTCAAAAATCAGTTATTTTCACTTTGTTGGATTCCCTCCGAGACTTAACTTGCTGCACATACGGCTTATTCTTGGCCCTTTCAAATACATAACCTATCTCTGATTTCTTTTGTATATTTGTTTATTAAATTTGATGGTTTTGGTCATGTAGGGCCACGGTTCAATTTCATCGCAGCAAGCATGCGACTCTGGATTGGTTTCTTCCCCTGCTCTGCCTCATCCAGAGCAGAAACCTACCCAAGAAGAGTGACATGTCCTCGTAGCTTTGACAAGTTCTTCAGTTTTAAAATTCAGAATTTTCTGTGCAAGAACTTGGGCTAAATACCAGAGAGTTTTGGTAATCCCAGTTAAGGAAAAATATACATTTTTGGTTAAGACTAGGTTAGAGCTGTTTGCACGTCCTAGTGAGTTGATTTTGGCCTAGCTCTGGTTGATTTACTGGATTACGTTTTAAGGGCATATGGGAACTAAGTTATCCCCACCCATGTTAAATCATTAGCGGCATGTTACCAAACAAGATTGAAGGGAAAAAAAAAAATGAAAAATGAGTTACGTTTCCAGTTACTTGGTTTCCGACACTTTCCTTAGTTTTACCAATTTCTACTCTCTCCCTTTTTTTTTTAGGTTGTCCACATAGAAGTAAGGAAAAGTAAATAATATTTTACACAATTACCTTTATTTAATATAGAGATAAGAAGAATAATTGGAGAATTATTTTTATTTAATATAGATATAATAAGAATAATTGGAATTATTAGTGATGTATAAATATGATAAAATGTGTATTTAATACGAGTGTGATAAAAAGAAAAATATTTAATTTAGTATAAAGTTAGAAAGTAGACAAGTATTTATGAAAATACAAATAGAAATATGGAAAAGTAAAAAAAATAAAAAATCGAAAGGAGTAATAAATAGTCATGCAGTGCGGCATAGGCCACAAGGAGCATCAAGCTCCATAGGTGCATTAAAGACAGCACCATTATATAAATGGGCTTAAATAAAGACCGACCCAAATGAAATTTTTGAGTTTCATCGAAAATTGAAATTCTTGATGCAGCAACATATTTTTAAATAAAAAATAATTTATGTACACCTTTTTATGTCACTCTGTACATACATCTCCTTAATATACGTAATTAATGATCAAGATACGTATTTTATATAGTTTCTAAAATTATAAACAACGCGCATCCGATCCCGAACTCATTTCTGTCATCATTTTCATCGTCATCCTCTTATCCTCCTATCATGTGAAAGTTAATTAAAATAAAATTAAGATGATAAAATGTTAGTTTTCTTTTAAAATGAATGAAATCTATCTTTAACAATAGTGGTTTACTTGTTGTAGATGTTGTCATACTTAACCAACGGGGGTTGGTCTAAGTGGTAAGCGGCTTGGTATCACTTAAGCAAGGTCCCGAGTTCGAGACCTTGTGAATGCAGTTATCCCCGCTGGGAGACTCACCCGCCATAGCCAGGTGCGCGACCCGGATCGACCCGGATTAGTCAAGGCTAAGCCTTGGATACCGGGCAGGCAACCTAAAAAAATAGATGTTGTCATACTTGTGAACATAAGCATGTAATGTTTATGCATTTTACTGCATAAATTTTGTACGCATATGCTTATAAAGTTTATGCATCAAAGAGTCTAATAAATTCTGAAATGTATGATCCATGTAAAGATTTGTGAACATAAGCGAGTAATGTTTGTGCATTCTACTAAATAAAATTTGTGTACAAATACTTATAAAGGTTGTGTATCTAAAAGTAATAAATTATGGAATGTATGGTTCATATAAAAGTTTGTGCGCATAAATGAGTAATATTTTCGCATTTTATTGCATAATGTTTGTGCACATATACTTATAAAATTTGTACATGCAAATAAAAACTGAGAAACATGAATCGCGTGTGCACGCGTATTTAGGTGCAAAGTGAAAATCTGTTCGTGAGTGTATATTCGTAGTGGAACTAAACATATTTAATATAAAATGGATGCATAATAAATGAAAATATAATATACATGTAACACACTTGTTTTTAAATTAAGATCAAACTAAAACGGCACCGAGTAAAAACTTTTGTGCCCACGTGTTGAACACACCATGGACACCAACATGTGTATGTATTTGAAAGTATCCAAATAAAAAGTGAACAATTAGGTGTCAAGGCATGTTCAAGATTGTATATGAAAGTTTTCAAACCATAGACTATGTCTAAGCAAAATATATTTTATATACAAAATAATTTACAACACTATAAACTCTTAAAAGTTCGTATATTCCTTGTCCCGTGTCAATGCATATCAAATGAAAGAAAGAGTGCTTGATCACATTAGTATACTAACCCTATTTTAAGGGTAGCCAACAATATGGTGAAATAATGTTTCGCGAGATATATAAAATTACAAGGATCGGAGATTTGAGATCTAGACTAAACATGTCTTAATAGTTACAATCAAATCATCATTATCCGCAGTTTGATTCAAGTAAAATCACCAAACAAGGAGTACCTTAAACGAAGCTTAACTAGATGGTTGGATGAATTACATAGTACTCACAAAGAAGCGGGAAAAAAAAAGTGGATAGTTGCAGTCATTTACATCAAATGATCAGATTAAAGGTGAGAATGAAATGGATAAAGCAATTCATTTCCTCAACTATAGTTTTTTATTGGCCTTGCAAGATTTTGCATGAACACAGTCAATCCAACAATTCTCGCTTCCATGTTCATTATTTATCTCAACTAAAATATGTTTACTGTACAGGCAACAAAAGCAAAAGGACACAGTTAATCGTTTATAATTCGCATCACCACCACAGCTAATATAAAGGGAAAGAGAAATAAATGAACTAACAACAATGATTTAACGTATTTTACAAACTTCGCATCACCCTTGCTTCAGGTAATGAAGACGAAGCATGACAAAATATTATGGCAACACTACCAAAACCTGCAAAACTCTAGCCAATATGTAATCCGAATTTGCATACCTATCAGATTGATATTAAGGGATTAATCTATTAAGTTTTCTTCATAGACCTGCAACAATGGTGCAAAATTATGAAAGCTATTTTATGCAGATTGCAAGAAATAGCAGACAATCCATCTAATTCAAATAAAAACTTAATGGTCTAAATAGGGAGGGTTGCCCATGATTTCATAAAGTCTATTTAGGCCATATGCCTAGCTGATGTTGGACTTACCCTCCCTCCAAAGCCAAGGACTGAATTTCTAGAGCATTAAGTTGGCCAGACTGGATACCAGCGGGTGATCCAATATAAAGCATAGGGCATAGGCTCTAGTACCATCTTAAAACTTAAGCTATTGGATAGAGACAATCGAATAGTTTTTATATGTAACAATCTGTTTAATAGTTTACCTACAAAGGGATAGGCATTTTTTGTTGTGTGGTTTTTCCAAATAGGATTTAGATGGTAATTTTCACTTTCTTTGTGAGGGTGCCAACTCATCTTTTGAAACATTTTCCCTCTTCTAACAGAAGTTAATTTTTCTATGAAAAAAGTTTACAGCAGTACAGCCAAATATATCTATGTTGGTTACAAATTATATAATCTTCTTCCACAAGTCTGGACACTTTGCCCAACTCGCAAGAATGTCTTCATATATAAAAGCCTCAGTGACAGGTAATATATATCAAGAAATGGATAGATATGGTATGTCTACAAAGAGTAGCCCATTGAGAAAGAAAAGATTGCATCAGGCCACTTGACAAATCACATTTTAACAAATGTATGAAATGAACTCCAATCAGATATCTTGAAGAGAACAATTTAGACACAGGTTAATGGGCTCAGACAAAAAGAAGCTATTTATTACCTCTTAAATCTTGAGAACCTAATTTAAGTAATTAATGTGGTAGAGTTCCAACTCATACCTGATAGACGACTAAAATACTCAATTATGACAAAGGAGATGAAGACAAGCATGTATATCTATTATACAGTTGATGGAAACATGTTTGATCTTTACCAATGTAAAAATCTCAATCACCATTTACATTTTCGCACTGTAGTCAGGCAGAGACATCCAGTGATGATCAGGACGACAGAATGTAGCATAAATATGATAAAACAACAATTGGTAACTATACCTAAAAGGAGATTGCTGTTCTCGGCTAGCCAAGTTCTGTAATGGCAACTTTGTCAAACTTGCTGGCTGAAAAAGAATACAGCTTGTCCAAAGTGAAATTGAAAGCTCTCTAAAGCATATGATGATAACAAAACATTAATTAGTTACAAGTATGGTTTTCAATAGTTTTTTAAACCAAATGAATAATTTTTTTCATTTAATAGGTTAGCTCTTGTTGCAATTCCATTCAGGAGATGCCACTTGAAAAGCAAAAAAAATTTCTCCCAGGTGGCATAATGGATATAAATGGAGACATGTATAGGAGCCAGGCCCATGACATTTATGATTTTTTGAATATGTTCTGTAAAGTACTAGGATCAAATGAACGTTAGACAATTTCAAAGCTATTTGAAAAGAGAAAATGATATAGATGTTCAATTCAATATTGACATTCAATCGAGATTCTGTATCCCTGAATAACTTGACATTCGTCTACTGGTAATCATTAAATGTAACTGAAGCTTCAGGTGAAGGGATGTTTTCATCATGGTTATTCTCACTACTGTATTATTCTCTTGTTCTGACATACTAGTTGAAGTTGATAGGTCATATTTGAGCATTACTTGGGTATGTGTTTCAATACTCCTGACTATGCATGTTAACTATTGTTTGAAACAGAAATACATGGCACTAATCAATCTTATCCTTGCAGCTGTCAGTACAATGGTAATGTCAGTTCTAAATTTATCCCAGCCTCTATTCATTGTTTTACTTTCTCATAGTCATAGTTTTATTGCTTCTATTCACTATACATTGCATCAATGATCCATGAAATAACACAAATTCTAATCATAGATGACTGTACAAGAAGAAAATAATGGAAGCCTGAATCAATATTAATAAATAACAAATGCCACGTAAAAATCAACTATAAAGTTGTTTCCATTTCAATTAGCACACGACATTTGATTGGCCATTCATATAGAACACAAAATTAAATATATAACTTCACAAACTATATTCCATAACATGATAGCAATTCATTTACACCCCCGCAGCAAAATACCAACCTCAACTGTACAAGGAGGACAAGGAGAAGAGAGGAAGAGCAGAACAAGAGAGATGGTTGCTAAAACTGCCTTCAATGAGAAAAAGAGCACTCTGGAGTTGTCAACTGAGAGACAGGAGAAGGGAGCCAATTGTGGACTAAAAATAGGATAACTAGTAGTTTATTGCGTAGGTTAATTCATCTCAACAACTCAAATGAAAAGGAGAATTTAGAACCTAATTAAAGGACCAAGTTTCCTGAATCTATAAAAAAGATGGGAAGAGCTACTAACTTTGGTCAAACATGAAACTTATTCTTTATTGCCAAACCTCTGAGCAATGATAGGACGTACATCATCTGCGTCAGCCAGGGTCTCTAGAAAGGGAAGTAATGACATCAGGGCACAATCCAATGGATCATCAAACCAACTCTTTATAGGAATACCATTGTTCACTTGCAACCGAAAAACCTGAAAAGTAAGAAAGAGCAAGGATTAATATTACTGAATATTAGAAGAAAAAGTTATCTCCCTGGCCTTCATGGACCAGAATGCACCCTTCAGGTTTTCACTGACTACATACAAGGAATATACCATATTTCTTTTTGTTTTTTCCTTGTCTTCGTTAAAGTCTAGTGCTCAACTACTACTAACTGCCAGATTCCCCAAAATAATGTTATGGAGCTTCTTCTGTACACTCATTTCTGAGAATACCCTAATATATACAATTAGTTGGAAAAGAGAAGTATATCAAAATCCCAAAAAAGGGTGATATTTGACACACAATACTTGAACATAAACTAGAAATTGCTTAATCAGGGAGGCTAAAGAAAAAGACCCCGCAAAGAGAGGGGTAAAAAGAACCAGCAAAGAGAGGGGTGTTTTCTGTACCTGAGGGGAATTATCAATTATGACAACTTTTGCGAGATCAACACCTAATATAGTCAGATCCTTAGTGTAATTTCCATCTGAAAAAAGGCATGATTCTCGATACACTCGACGTGAAATAAATCTTCCATCAGGGTCCAGTATATCAAGTAGTTGCTTTGCATATATGCTTTGGCTAGCAGTAAAAATTACTACTTCAAACATCTCTGACACTTTCTCCAAGAATGTGCGGAGGTTAGGCCTCTTTTTCACGTATACTGTGTGCTCTTTCATATTGAAGAAAACAGTAAAAGTGAAATCTGCATCATCACAATGTTCTAGAGTAGAATGCACAAGTGTCTCTGCACAAAAGCAAGCATGTGTGGTTAAGATGAATTGGACTTACCGCTGCACATACTAGACAATATAAACAATCAGATTGTGATGAACGAAGGTCCAACTCTAAATAGTAAAAAGAATGTACAAAAAATGGAAAGAAAATGGTATTATGAATCTAAAGCAAATAATATTTATAACCCACAATCATAATGTATGACATACTATATTGGTCTCTGACTAAACAGGCATTAAGTTCATGATATTAAGTATAATTCTTACCATCTAAATCAAGTGCTAAGGTTACTGACTTTCTTCCCAGAGATAGTCTTGGTATTTGGGTGGGCAGATCATTGGACTCTGCATCTGATAGCTCTGGTAAATTCTTTATAAACAATTGTGGATCAAACCACTCTGTTTTATCCAAGGAATCTTTAACATCAATTTCCTGATTGCAAGATCTTATCTGACACAATGCTGAATACAAGCTAGCATTTTCTCGAACCATTATTGATTCTTCACATGATATGATATCAGAAGTATTGCCAACTTTAACATCATCTTCAAGGGCAGGCAGGACCATGTACTGGTCAGATGCATCAAACACGGTTGGCTCAGATGATTTATAATCAGACAAGGAGTTGACCTCACAGATGTCATCATCAAATGAATCTCTATCAAGAGGTAAGCTTGTAATGATCATGTCAGAAATGTTGAAGTCTGACACATCACATGTTTCGTAGCCACATATGACTCTTCCATCATCACTTTCATCAGCTCTCAGTCCGAGCATGTCAGTATCACCAATGCTACCTACTAGAGAATAGTAGTTCAGTCATCATATTATGCATATATATAGTCATAAGAATTAAGAAGCAGCATGATATTTGGTGCAGGCAATTGAATCTAGAAGCCATACGCTTCAAGATAAAAACTCCGCCAAATTTGGAGTAGTTTAGCTTTGAAAATGGGCTAGAGTCTAGCCTCTAAATCTCAATGCTTTCAGTTTAAGGTCCATATTATATTTTCAGTCACAGGGATATTTTAGTAATTTTATTATGGACAATAGGTGTCTACTCTAGTCTATATACAGGCTTCTGTTTTGTGCCTTTTTCTTTAATTTGTATCAGCTATCTGGACTGTTAATTACGTTTTGCAGTGGCTGATTATATTTGGGACCTCAAGTTTAGGACTATTCTATCCCCAAGTTTTGCACAGTCCTAAGATTATTTGTCAAGTAAACCCAAGCCACTAGATGTATGACTGATCTCATTCTCTATGGTGTGATGCCTATTTTATACACAGCCCTGAAACTGAATAAGTAGAAGAATCTGCAGTAAACAGATAATCAATGAAAGTTGGCTAAGTCTTACATATATAGGTCCTAAACTACAATATAAGCAAGAAAGGATCCCACCAAGTAGAAATGTGACAGATCATGTAGTATGTAAAATTCAGGACTTAACTACAGAGTACAAATATAGCAAAACAAGAAAGAGATTTTGTAATAGATCCAAACTAATTAGAAGTTTATTATAACCATGTGGGATAGTGAGAAATTGTTTTTTCTGTAACTAGGTGATCTATAAATAATCATTCTGAACAGAATGGTCATACCTGCATCTTCTTCAGCATAATGTTGAAAATTGACTTCGATAGGCTCAAAAGCAGGAGAAAAAAATGTTTCCATGTTTTCTGTGTAGGGGTTGATTGATTCCTACGCAAAAAAAAAAAAAAAAAAAAAAAAAAAAAAAAAAAAAAAAAAAAAAAAAAAAAAAAAAAAAAAAAAAAAAAAAAAAAAAAAAAAAAAAAAAAAAAAAAAAAAAAAAAAAAAAAAAAAAAAAAAAAAAAAAAAAAAAAAAAAAAAAAAAAAAAAAAAAAAAAAAAAAAAAAAAAAAAAAAAAAAAAAAAAAAAAAAAAAAAAAAAAAAAAAAAAAAAAAAAAAAAAAAAAAAAAAAAAAAAAAAAAAAAAAAAAAAAAAAAAAAAAAAAAAAAAAAAAAAAAAAAAAAAAAAAAAAAAAAAAAAAAAAAAAAAAAAAAAAAAAAAAAAAAAAAAAAAAAAAAAAAAAAAAAAAAAAAAAAAAAAAAAAAAAAAAAAAAAAAAAAAAAAAAAAAAAAAAAAAAAAAAAAAAAAAAAAAAAAAAAAAAAAAAAAAAAAAAAAAAAAAAAAAAAAAAAAAAAAAAAAAAAAAAAAAAAAAAAAAAAAAAAAAAAAAAAAAAAAAAAAAAAAAAAAAAAAAAAAAAAAAAAAAAAAAAAAAAAAAAAAAAAAAAAAAAAAAAAAAAAAAAAAAAAAAAAAAAAAAAAAAAAAAAAAAAAAAAAAAAAAAAAAAAAAAAAAAAAAAAAAAAAAAAAAAAAAAAAAAAAAAAAAAAAAAAAAAAAAAAAAAAAAAAAAAAAAAAAAAAAAAAAAAAAAAAAAAAAAAAAAAAAAAAAAAAAAAAAAAAAAAAAAAAAAAAAAAAAAAAAAAAAAAAAAAAAAAAAAAAAAAAAAAAAAAAAAAAAAAAAAAAAAAAAAAAAAAAAAAAAAAAAAAAAAAAAAAAAAAAAAAAACAAACAAAGGGAAGTCTGTCAGCAGTGCATTTGGGAAAGTTCAAAGGTTAGGAAAGTAAGATTGATAACAGAAAATCATAAACTATTTCGGTCAAGCAAGAAAATTAGCTTTGCACAGATTGAAGGTAAAAACTGACCCCTTCACTTTGAAATATAATATTCACCAAAGGTTCCTCATTTTCCTTTGGATGTACTCTAATATATTATAAATTTTCACCAGTAAGGCTATGCAAAATTTCTTTCATCTTGAAAGAATGAAATATATAGTTCTCAGAACTTCCCCAAAATAAGCTGACAATATGTGCCATCTTATGTCTAAACCAAGTGTTCCTTCAATGCCAGAAAGTCAAGATATTGCTGAATGAAGATGTAACAAATTAAGATCATGACAATCAGTTCCACATTTAAGATAAGGGCCAGTTAAATCAAGGTTTGGAAGAAAGTTATGGAATCAGAAGTAGGGTTTTGGAAAACTTGGGAAAGAATAGCTCAGCAAGTGTAATAATAACTCAAATAAATAAATGAAGCAAATTACTAGGCTCTCAACATTTGAACTCTTAGGAGCTACTCCTTGTTGAATAGAGCAAATTACTAACCCTGAACCCCTGTCCCACCCCCTAGTTGTTTTGCATTGTCTCACTATTATGAAAACTTTTTACAAAACTCACTAGTATTAATAAAAGGAAAAACACTACAACTAGCTCCAACATGATATCAAACCCAACCGATTTTGTTGATTGAGCCAACAGGTGATGGAAGTTTAATGGCCGTCCAAATGGCATTACTACAACCATTGAGGAAAGGGAAATAATGGATTTACTTGGTTTAGCCAAAGTTAAGGTTCATATAACTTTAGGACAATATTGATGACAGGTCAATTTAGAAAACAGAGGCTCCCCTATTTATGGCAGAGCTTAGCTGTCTTGTGCATTGCAGTAAAGACATCATGGAATTAGTAATTACACAAAAGTAAACTTAAATAATTATTGTCAAAAACAAATACAATCAAACTCTACCATCGTTACCAGGGAAGAGGACTCAAGAGAAAATAATTGCAGCTGCTGAGATTCAGATTTTTCTTTATTCAGAAGTTCCTTTTTGTCAATAGATTCACCATTTGCAATGTCAAGGGGGGACACCAGCATCCTTGAGGAAACTACAAAGAATAGCAAGAACTATCAAATACTAGAAATTTAAATAAACTTCATCATACATTTAAACACAAGCTCATAAAATAAGGAAGTGTGTAAAATACACATTACAACAAATGTATAGAAGTATATCAAGAAAGGAAGTAAAACGCCAGAGATTGATACAGCATTGAAAGAGAAGCCTGAATAAATGGCTGACATGGCTGATTCCAGCACAGCAGCTGCTTATGAAACTCGCATCAAAAGGATGCTTATGTACAAATATCACTACATCTTATTATCATTGACGAAAAAATACAAGATATGTAATAGTGATTGGGTGGCTCAGCAAGAATGGTTCCATGACTTATTTACCAGCCAGTGCATAATTTATTGGATTTTCACAAATAGTAAACAACAGAAAGTCACCTATTGTGTAGAAAAATGAATATCTCAAAATATCTCAGGCTTGTTGTGAATGGCTTTTCCTGTCCAGGCATGAAATATCAATATCCACAGAGCAGGCATTTTAATATACAAAATGTACACGAAGGGAAGTGTTGCACAAATCATTGATAAAGAATTAAAGAAAAAGAACTGACACCGCTACTCAGACAGAAAAGGGGAGGATAAAATCCGGCTTACATTAAGCTGCTTACCATTTACGCAATTTTGAATAGTTGTGTCTATTCCAGCAACTTCAGCAGAAATAATAATATCAGAGCACGCCCTTTTGGAAATTATTTTTGATTTTGTACAGACATGAAGATCCTTTCTTTCTGTTAAACAACTCGTGCTTACTTTGCTCTTCATTTTTAGGGATGGCATTTGACATGTGCTTGGGACAAATACAACAATCTGGCTTTGGGCACATATGTGGGGAAACAATATCCCTCTAGAAAATCAAAGAGGCTGTCCAGCTAAAAGAGAACAAATTACAAATGTTATAAAAAGATTGAGAGGAAAAAACTCATCTATTTACAAAAAAAAAACAAGTTATACAAGAAGCAAGCAACATTTCTGAATTAGTATTAAGAATCGAAGTTATCCCTTGTGTTATTTAATATCTCAAAGAAAATGTGAATTTGAGAACTGGAAACTTAAATACTTAACTCCTTTACTGCTTGTATTTATCAAATAAAAGAATATAATTAAAGAAAGAGAAGTTAGAGATTACAAAGGTAGAGGATAAGGTGTCCTCCCTCCTTATAACAGAGTTTGAAAGCACCAAGACGATACAAAATAATAGAGCTATCCAATCAATAAGAAGGCCCAGGAGACGAGGAGAGTAATTAAGACCAAATCCTGAAGAAGAAAAAAATACAAATACAAAACAAAAAAAAATTTTCAAACATGTTAGAATTCCATCCTTGCCAATTAATACCAGATTATTAGAACAAAGCAGACCTCCAAAGCAACAAAGAAATTCCACATAAAGATAACATCTTACTGGTTAACAATTGATTTGGGCAAGAAGCAAAGAAATCTAAGCAAAATTCAACCGGCATACAAAGCTTAACTAAAAAGATACCCAAGTCATTATCAAGATTCAAGAATCACGACACAGAGAACAACATCGATAAATTCAACTTCTATTACTCCAAAAACAGACACAGAAGAATCATTACCCACTTCATAACAAGGCAAGAGGGCCAAACCCCAAAACGCGCGATTGTTCCCAAATACACAAAACTTTCCTAGTTCAATTTCGAACTATGGAAGTCAACCATGTAGAATTAATCCACCGAAAATCCAAAATTAAAGCAAATCCAAGTTGTCACAGTAAAGATGAAAAACAAACAAAACCAGAAAATACTCCTTAAAAATGATAAATTTCTTTCTCTTAGAAAAAAAATAAATAAAAGTAAGAACAAGTCCAAGCTTATAGTTACGCAGTTGTATAACGAACCTACACGAAAACGGAAACGAAAAAAGGAAAACAAAAGAGAATTGAATCAACAGTGAATTACAGTAATCAAGTGCAAAAAAACAAAAATTAATTAAAAAGAAGAAATTAATTTACAGTAATTGAAAGTAAAACTGAAAAAGATTACATTGGTTTGAGCTGAATGAAGCCACTCAAAACCCCTTTCTCTCTCTCTCTCTCTCTCTCTCTCTCTCCTCTCTCCTAAAGTTGGTGCTGTTGTTTGGAGGGGTCAGCTTTCAGCGCACACAAACAAGGAAAAATGTTAATTTAGCTTCTACACTATTTGGGTGCTACGGACGGCTGGGATTTGATCTTGCGGCACCGGAATTCCACCACTCATGATGTGGCACGTGGCGCGTGAACCAGGTCAGAGTGAGGCGCTGACACGTGCTGGTCTGTGGAAAGAGAGGCGAGGAGCTTTTGGTGCTGTGGGCTTTTGCGTGTGTCTGACGTACGTTGGCGGGAGGTTGGCATGCTCACCGCGCTTTTATGGCGCGTGTACGTCACGCTGCCCAAAGGAAATTAAGTTGGTGGTGTATTTGGGCCGGGATTAAGCCAAACTCAAGCCCAATCTCATTTACTGACCGGATTATTCCCTTTGACCTTTGACCTTTGACCAAGAAAAGGAGAAAAAAATGAAAAAGAACTCGATTGGATTTTGTTGGTGTTGATGGTGATTCTTTTCTTTGGATGCTGTGTGTCTGGTTTCTCTTCTCAGAGCTCGCAAATTTATCCGGACGTGATTATGGATATTAGTAATTTAACTAACCGGTGCTTATCGAGTTGAAGCATGTTTTTTCAGAAGTTAATGCCTCTGTTAATTGGTTTTCAAAGCGAGGATCTTTAAGAAAGATTTTTTTTTTTTGCGAAGCTCTAAGAATATAACGACCACTAAATCTCAACACATAATTTAATTCATTACAAAGAATAAGATAAATATTTTCTTTACTAAACTTCTAAGGAATCTATCTTTAAAAACATAAATAATTAGAATAAAAAAAATTGAGTAGGATCACAAAGGAAAATATCTTAAATTAAGATTACTCAATTTTTTAATGCAACAAGCTAAATGAATCACTCATATTGCACACAAAGAGTCTTTGTAAATAAAATGTATTTTAAAGATAAAACAATTTAAAAATTTTATTCATCAAAAGTTATTTTTAACTGTACTAGTTTATAAGATATTTATAAACTCTTACATTAGGCTAAAATTAAAATTAAAGATAAAATAAAAAACATAATTTAAACTCAAAGTAAGCCTAATTTAAACTAAAGATAAACTCATAATAATAGACTTAAGATTAGGTTAATAAAAAAATTTAAATACTCTAAATACTTAAAATAAATAAACAAAATATAACTAAAATAAGATAATGACTCAATATGATCTAAATAAAATAAGGTCAATTCGTAACATGTTTAAATCTCCTTTTTATCTTCTAGTAATATAATGTACAAATTATTTATTATGTTTCTCCCTTTGTGCACACATCAATTTTATTATATCATTACTAATTCCCTTGTGGAGATGCAACCCTTCTTGCGTGAGGACTTTTTGGTTCTTTCTTCTTGAGGCCTTAGCCTTAATGCTTTATATTATGTCATGTAAAAAAAATATACTTAGGTTAAATCGAGTCAACTCAATGTTTAAAAAAATATAATATTATGTATAATAAAATTATAACATTTTAAATGTAAGAAATCAACTCAAATAATATTTTACAAAACATATTTTAAAAACAATTTTATCAATACAAAATAATACAATATTATGTATAATGAATAAATTAAATTGTAAAATTTTTATAATTTATCATTAATTCTTTTTTCCAAAAACATAACTCTTAAAAGTATTTTGACTTTGAGCCGAGTTGGACCAATATGAATAATGATCCGAACTAAACTCAAAAAGAAGAAGTCGATAAAATTGATAACTCAAATTCGACCAAATAAGTTTTAAAATGAACCAAAATAGTAATTGGGTCATGAACATCCTATGTTATCAAGATGGAGGTGCACAGGCAGCACAGCTAGCTAGCCAGATATGTGATGTCGTTTGGCTTTCAAAGTTCAAGCATTTTCTTGTGGTTTAGGTAGCTTCCAAAGTCAGCTTCATGAAGTGTGCACTTTACAATTTACATTTATGGAAAGATTCAAGCTCTTCAAACCACGGTTACAGATAAGATCTAAAAGTTCGGGATAACAATCATTCCTAAGATTCAGGAAGTATTATTTATATATATATATATATATATATATATATATATATATATATATATAAA
>QANU01102670.1:918878-970324 GCA_003254905.1 Nissolia schottii | reverse complement strand
TATATATATATATATATATATATATATATATATATATCTAAAATACTTCAGGATAACAATCATTCCCAAAATTCAGGATTTTCTTTTTACACGCTTCAAATTTATTTAGATAGGGTTTGGTACATTATCTCTTAAATTGATAGTAATGTTATATTATTTTAATAATTATTATTAGCAGTAGTAGTGTTCCTTTGTGTCTATCAAATATTAAAATGATGACTGTCAAAATGTAGTGAGTATAGTCATAATGAAGAAAAAAAAATGATAATCGTCAAGTGGATAAAAGTGTAGTGGGTGAACATAAATATTTATTAAAAAATGCTTTGTATACACATAAATTGCATACACTCATGCATACACCTTCCAATTATACGTAATTAATGATCATTATACGTATAGCATACAATTTCTAAAATTATGAACAACACGCCACAATCCTGAACTCATTCCTGTCATCGTTTTCCCTTATTGCCATACTCTTCATCCTCTCATCCTCGTTCTATTATCTTTATCCTCGTCATCCTTCCATCCAGCCATCCTCGTCAATTCTCTCATCCTCTTAGCATCATCATCCTCCTCATCTTCATCCTCTTATCATGTGAAAGTTGATTAAAATGGAATTAAGATGATAAAAGGTTGGTTTTCTTTTAAAATCGATGAGATCTACCTTTAACAATGTTGGTTTACTTGTTATAGATGCTTGAGTGGACAATTACTTGTGAAATGTCATACCTATGAACATAAACGCGTAATGTTTGTGCATTATACCACATAAAGTTTGTGCACAGTTGCTTATAAAGTTTGTGCATCAAAAAGTCTAATAAATTATAAAATGTATGGTCTATGTAAAGATTAGTGAACATAAGCAAGTAACGTTTGTGTCTTATACCACATACAGTTTTGTGCACAAATGCTTATAAAGTTTGTGCATCAAAGAGTCCAATAAATTCTGGAATGTATGGTCCATGTAAAAGTTTATGAACATAAGCGTGTAATGTTTGTACATTATACTGTAACATCCCGAATTTTTCCCTTATGGAAATCTCGTTAAATAACTAATTACCAAAGCCGCTCAAGGGATAAAGACACAACATGCTTATAAAATTTGCTCAAAGAGTCAAATAAATTCTGGAATGTATGGTCCATGTAAAGGTTTGCGAACATAAGCGAGTAACGTTTGTGCATTATACCACATGAAGTTTGTGCACAGATGCTTATAAAGTTTGTACATCAAAGAGTCTAATGAATTATGGAATTTATGGTCCATGTAAAGGTTTGTGAACATAAGCGAGTAACGTTTGTGCATTATACCACATAAAGTTTGTGCACAGATGCTTATAAAGTTTGTGCACCAAAGAGTCTAATGAATTATGGAATTAATGGTTCATGTAAAGGTTTGTGAACATAAACGAGTAATGTTTGTGCATTCTACTACATAAAGTTTGTGCACAAATACTCATAAAGTTTGTGCATCAAAGAGTCTAATGAATTATGGGATGTATGGTCCATGTAAAAGTTTGTGTGCATAAGCGAATAATGTTTGTGCACAGATGCTTATAAAGTTTGTGCATGCAAATGAAAACTGAGAAACGCGAATCGCGTGTGCACGCGCGTTTAAGTGCGGAGTGGGGATCCGTGCGTGAGTGAGTATTCGTAGTGGGTCCAAACGTATTTAATACGGAGTGTATGTATGGTGTATAATATTTGGTGTACGTGTAACATGACTGTTATTATTATTATTATTATAAATTTGAAACTCAAAATACTATTAAATACAATGAGAGACCAAAAGGTGGTACCTTTTGAAACCTCTTATTAATAGTAAGTATAAATTATTATGATTGTTATTTGGTGTGTTGCAATAGTGGTGGTAGTGGTATAGGCAAAGGTGATATTGGTAGTGGCAACGATAACATTGGTGGTGGCGATTATGGTGATAATGGTGATTTTGATGGCATTGGTCGTAGGTAAGTGGTGAAGATGGTTGTGTTGGTGGTGGCAATGGTGGTGACAAAAGTGGCGTTAGTGGTTTGGTGGTGGCTATGGTTTTATTGGTGGGTGGTGGCGGCAATGGTGGTAGTAGCGATGATGAGTGGTAGATGGCGGTGATAGTCGGTGGTGGTGGGTGACAAGTAATGGTTGTGACAGTGGCGACAACAATAGTAGGAGATGATCATAGAGGAAGATATGTGTTTGTGTTGGTAGCATTGGTAGTATTTTGGTCAAAACAAACGTTTTAGGATTATTAGGGAGGCAGTAATTCAAATAAGCACCCTTATAGGGACAATTCATATTACCACTTCAAAGACAATGTAGATTACCTCAATAACCCAAATTACCGGCAATTCTGTCACATCAAATAAGTCAATGCGAATTAACGGGTAATTTAAAAGTCAGATTATCGATAATCTGAATAGATTACCAGTAATCTGAATAAATTACATTATACCAAACATCCCTCCTTTGTCTACTAATAAGGGACATTTTTTTATTTCTAAATACATTATTAACTCAATGTATCTATATATATATAAAATTATATTCAAATCCATTGAGTCAACTATGTATTTATAAATTAAAAAAACACTACTTATTAGTGGACAGAAGTAATAATAATTACAAATATCACTTTTTTTAATTATTTTATTGATTTTTTTACCACTTTCTTTCGCTATAGATGTCTTTTCATTTTTGGTCTAAATTACCTCAAATTATATGGAGCCGATACTTACTATGATCTATGGGGATGAAATTTATAATATTAATATTTTTTTCCCACCAAACTCAAACTCAAAATATTACGAACTCAAACCTAGAGCCAGGATTGGAATGAAAAGAAACGAGAATGAATTTGGTTGACAAATCAATATCGTGTTTTGCGTTTAAAAATAAAAAATAATTTTATTTGTTAGATTTAATAAATTTAGTTTTAAAATTCTATTAAATTTGACACATTTTAATGAAACTTGATCTATTAATCAGATTAAATATCATTTTTTTATATACAACGGGTTAAAATGTCCAACCAAAAGTAAAAGACTACAACTCCACCACATGAGAGAATAAAATATTTATCCTATCAGCTAAAATAACTAGAGTCAGAAAATTAGAATGGGCATCATTGCATACCGCAAGTGATATTAAAGTGTTGATATTGATACATTATTAGATGGACATACTTGCTATTCCCTACAATTGTCTCCCCATGTCAACCAGCCAAATTCTAAATCTCAGCCCTAACTTAACTATACCAACGTCTCCAACAAACCAAACATGTTTTGTGAAGAGTGAAGTAAAGAGCTTTGCACTTCAAAACAGGACAATCTTCATGTTTTAATTTCTGACCCTGAGCGTGCAAAGGTTTCCGAACCCCATGTACTCCTCCTTTTCAATCTTGTTAATCACGTTTGCTATGCCTACTCCACCTGCAGTACATATGAAAATTATATTAACATGACAATGCATAATTGAATTACGGTGTAAAATTGCATCAAAATTAAACGACATTTGACCCTTAGAAAATAAAAAGAAAAAAAAAGGTGCAAAATAGCCTTCAAAAAAATGTACACTTGCCTAGAGATATTGCACTGACAAAGACCGTGAGGGCGAGGATGAAAATAATCAGAGATGCTCTCCCCAGTAGGGCAATCACCTTTGTCACCAAATGTTGTCCAACAAGTGCAGCAGCAGTGGCCACAGCTACCAAGTAAAGAGCTGCAATATATACAATAGTTAAGTGTTGAACATTATTTATTGAAAGTACCTTAATAGAAAGGTCATTGTTTTTTCCAATCAACTTCTATACTTTGAAGACAGTGATGTAGACATCAAAGTTGATTTGTGGTAATACAGTGTAAATCATCAATTTGGTTATTGAAGTTGACAACTTTCATCAATTTTGTCTTCAAATTTTTTAAATCATCAAAATTTTGTCATTGAAGTAGTCAAACGTCCATTAGATTCGTCTTTGTGCCACTTAACCCCATCAACAAACTTGATGGATGTTTGACAACTTTGGGGACCATTTTGATAATTTTAAAAGTTTGAGGACGAAACTGATGAAAACTTCCAACTTTAGGAACTAAATTGATGTTATTCTGCGTAATATACATCAGTTTAAGTATGAATTTTAATTATGTAAATACATTCATTATTAGTTAATATAAAGTTTAACACTTATACGGTTGAAATATAAATGTTTTTGTACTTTGATCACTACGCAACGAATTAAGACTATGTATATAGTCTTGTATAGCATGGTAGAAATTACTCCTCATCCACATACTTACCATAAGGAATAGGAAAACGTTTGAGAAGGTAATATTCCACCACTGACATAGATGCAGAAAATGTCATTGCAAAAGTGGATGTAGCACTAGCCACCTTCATACATTGTGAAATTCCACAATCAGAGTCCACAAATTAATATGCATAAAATTAGAGAAATTAAGGATGAGAGATGATACCTGAGGAGGAATTCCTAGGCCAAGAAAAAGGGGCCCCAAGATGAAACCTCCACCAAGGCCAAGCAATCCACCAATCATACCAGCAAGTATGCCACAGAAGCAATACAGAATAATCTGATGCACTCTCCAATGTGTTGGTTGGTCTCCCTTAGATGCTATGGCTCTCTTTCCTTTGTAGAGAAGCACTGCCTCATATGAACTCACTCCTACTGTGATGGGGACCTTAAACACAAGGAAAATAACAAAATAATCAACATGGTATCAGGGAATAACCAAATGTAACTAGGGTTGGTTTGGTTTGCGTTTCCATTTCTTGTTTTTAGCCATCTAGGATTTCGTAAGAAAATAATAAAAACACGAAATGAAATCAAGAAATCAAATTTCACTGTTTTCGCTATTTCATTCACAAAATCTTAAAATCAGAAAGTACAAGAAATGAAAATAGGATACGAAAATACAAACCAAACAGACTCAGGTTCTCAGCACTCAACCATGAAGCCAGATTAGACTGAGTAAGCTCAAAACTTTGGTTTAGAGAGAATGAATTCTCCTACACTAGTTCCTACCTGAAGTAGATTCAGCACCCAATATACTACTGAGCAATTTGTTGTGTAGTTCTGTTTAAAACCAACGATCACCAATTAATGAATACAAGAAAAATGAATACAAAGTCAAAATTAGATTTGAACAATATCTCATCATCATCAGAGACCAACTTTTCCTATCTCCAATGCAAGTATCATTGTCCAGACAGAGAAAAGAAGTCCAAGTTCCTTCCAGTAAATGTTCTCAAAAACCGAAACCTGCATGACAAATTTAGGCATATTTCCATCAGAGAAAAGGAAAAAGAAAAAAATAGTTAAGGGAGATGAAAGCAGCAAATGGCTACCACTTTTTTCTTATTAGATTGATTTGTGTTACTACTACTGTCATCGACCGATTCTCCAGTTTGAGGATGATCATCATGTGCAGCATCTTCACTCCTTCCAATATCTGATTAGACTGAATTAGCATGACATGTCTGCTAATTAACCCCTATCTTCTATTAATTATGGTAACTAAGGTAGTATTTGATTTCTGTCCTGAGATAGATGTGACAGAGATATTGAGGACATAAACATGTTTAGAGAATGAAATAAAAATAAAATTAAAAACTTAAAATTGTTTTTGGACCTTTTTAAAATTAATTTAAGTACTTTTAAAAAATAGAGACACGAGAAACGTGTCTCGAGAACAATTTTTATGCTAATTTTTTGCAGTTTTAGAAAAAATGAGCGTGGGAGACATGTCTATAGTGTCTCACTGTCTCTACCTTTTTTGTCTCTGGACAAGAACCAAACGCTACATGACATAACATAATAGATATTGAAGGCTATATAACAGAAACAATATCAAACCACTTACCATTTAACTGCGAATTGTGCCTAGCTTCCTGTAATTTATAACAGGAATGCATTAAACCAGGTAAAGTTTAAGAGCCAATATAAGTTTATAAGCATTAAGCAACCTTCTTGATGCGGGTTTCTTTCTTCCATGTGTCAACACCCTTCAAGAATGCATTAGTTGAAAGGCCTATTTTCAAATACAGAAGGTTACATCATATTATATAGGACAAAAGGTTCAACTTCTTATAGGCAATTAGGAATCAATTAATTACCGAGGAAAACAATGATTAACAAAGCAGTTAGCATCCAATCAGGGAAAGTGACATTGAAAGCAACTCCAAGACTGATACCAAGCATCAACATTGGTTGGAAGAGAAGTGCAAGATCATAGTCAATCACAGGCAAGTCAAGGGTTGGGTGTCTTTTCTTTAAGTTGTAGAAAACAGTTGCTCCTGCTCCACCTGTAATCATGCCTTCATCACCACCAAAAAAAAAAAAAACACAAAACAAGCACATTAATTTGTTAATCAAAATTACTATTTATACGCCAAAAAAATTGACATCTGTGTACACTCACGCAGAGAAACAAATATTATAAAATAGAAAAATAAACATTCCAAAACAGTAAAACAAACATTGTCACCGAACATTTATGCGTGTACAGGCATACGTGTGTTTGATAATGTTTTTTCTACATTGTGTGTGTACGAATACGCATGTGTTTAATATTGCTCATTTATGTGTTTGATGTTGTTTGTTTTTCTCTTTTCTAATGTTTGTTTCTTTGTTCTGTAATGTTTATTTCTTCGTGAAATGTATAAAAGATATTAATTTTTGTGGTGTACAAATAGCGGGATGATTAGTTAATCCATACGCATAAGTGCTTCAAAGAAGTCAGAATAACTTTATTAATTATTATTGAATTATACCATTTTACATGATTTTAAATTGCAATTGAAATAATACTTATAGGTGTTTACAAGTGAAGGAGACAGTAGTTATCTTACCTGCACTAGTATATATCCTTATAGGTGTTTACAAGTGAGGAAACCCCAATGATGTATTGACTACATCTACATGCATGAAATTAACTTACTTTGACAAACATATAATATACTGTAAACCCTAAACCGATATATAAGTCCAAAGCCTTCCCCAAATTAAATATTTTTTGAAATATAAAAATCATTTAATTATCTCTGTTTAAGATGTTAAAATTTTGAATTAAATGATTTTTGAAAGAAAAAAAAATCCAGTCAATTAATTTAACTTAACATTAAAATTATATGACAGTCATGTTTTCCAAAATAAATAAAGCCAAAGGAATAAAATAAACGCAAGGTCAAAACAACAAGTAATTTAGTTCCAAAATACATTGAAAATGGTCCTTTTTGTTCTCACCAAAAAATTTGGTTTTGAGTTGTGGCCAAGGAAGAAACTAGTACTACCAAGTGCCAACCCCAATATATATATTTGGTACCAAAATGAGGTTACTTAATTGAAGCATCTCATCGTAATAACTTAACCCAAATGCTATTCTTAACAGAGAAGGAGGTGGAGGAATTTGGAGTTACAATTAATGCTAGTAATAATTCTTACATTTTGATATTGCTGTTGCTGACCTTGCATCAAACCCAATAATAAGGGTAAGCATGGGAACAAATATGCCACCACCACCAACACCTCCCACCGTCCCAAATGCTGATCCAAGGAATCCAATTATGGTGCCCACTATTATTTTCCACCCAAATTCCATCCCCTGCATACACACCAACAAAAAACAATATTGCACTGAATTGCATATATTTGAGATTTCACACAAGAGAATTCATCTTCTTATTTTATAGTTAGCTAGTATCATCGCTTTTCTCATGTAAACTACGTTTTCTATGAATTTTCTATTTTTGTAATATTTTGTTGCTAACTTAAGCCCCTATACATAAAAGGCTTACCTTGTATTTGCATCAAGAAATTATTGAGAGTTTACATAAACTAACTATAGGGTTATACTCTGCTTCCTCTTTATGTATTTTGTGTTTGTGTGAGTGTATGATAGAAAAATACTTATGAATTTGCATGGGTTTCTAACATCACCATATCTCAATTCAATGTTCATATACATAACATGCATGCAACAACCAATCCACATTCATGGCCCTAAAATACATACATATATGGTAAGAACAAATTTAAGAAGTAAGAAAATAACAAAGTTTTGTGAAGTGAATTAACATTAATAATCTTACCGGCCAAGTGTGTTTGTAAAATACTTTATCATGGTGATTAGCACCATCAACACCTTTAGTCTCATTGGAAGCTGAGATTGTTGTTTGCTCTATATTTTGTTGAGAATTAGTAACAGAGGCTGAGACAATTATAAGAACAAAAGCATTTATCAGAAGCCAACTCATCAGATCTGATCTTACTATTTTAATTTGATGCCAACTATAGCATATACATGAATATGCTTAATTTGTGTTTCTTGAGGATCTTATATATATAGATATATGATACATCATATACGTACATATATACTTTGGTTTGGAGAGTCTACTTCCACCACTTCCTTCTTATCTCCTAATTATTGATTTTCGTTTTAATTATTCGGGGATACTGTGGAGGATTGGAAAGTTTTTGTCGTACGTAGTGTATGCATCAAATTCATGTACGTAAGCGTATCTTTGAAGTTTGCATGTTTATGGAGTTACTATGTTCAAAACATTTGGCCCACCAAAAAAACAAAATAATATTTATTTAGTTTTTACTTTCTGATTCTTTCTTTTTTTGGATGTTCTTTGAGAAATTTGTATGATTTTTCATATTAATTTCTATTTACACTAGAAAGTTTGGTGAGTGCGATTTGGAAAATGATACCCGTTTATTCTCACAAAATACTAATATAAAAATAATTGCAGCCAATTATTATACACCGACCACGTGTAGAGTTTATTTTCAATCAAATTTAATCATATCAATAAATATATTTGACTTTTAGTGATTGATTATGTATTGCGTTAACACAAAAAGTCAAATTCAACCCACACAGAGGATAAAAAGTCTTCTACTAATATATTTGTAAAAAAAATGTTTGACTCTCGTATTCATTATTTTAAAAATTAATACATGAGAGAATTTAATTCAATAATGTAATTAATTCTTAAATAACCGAACTACCTCCTTTTAAGTTTTAATCAAGAAAAGAAGGATAGAGAGGGATTGATCTTCCCTTAGTACTTAAGAGAAGCCCCTGGTGGCGCTGCCAATTTTCTTGGTGCTTCACGATTTCACATCAATCAATCTATTCTAAGACCATTGACGAGTGAATGTTGTTTGAAAAAAAATGCATATGGACAAAGTTTGGGCCACACCACCAGCTTATGGCTCAAGATTAACAGCAAAACAACAAAATCTGTAGGGTCCATGTTCCCCGGGCCACGTAAAAATGATGTAACACATTAATAACAATAATGCAAGAAAAAGTGGCAGTAAATTAAGTGAAAAATGGATTATCCAACTTTAGATCGACATAGTGTATTGTTTGTGAGTCACACTTTTTGTCATATAAGTAATCAAACAAGTTGTTATATGAGGAGTGGAGTAAAGATCCCTGCATAGCTGCACTTCAAAACAGGACAATCTTCGTGTTTTAATTCCTAACGCTGACAGTGCAAAGGTTTCCGAATCCCATGTACTCCTTCCTTTCAATCTTGTTTATCATATTTGCTATGCCCACTCCACCTGCACTATGCAAATTTGTCAACAATATAAAAGATAATCATTTCACGCATATTTTGAAGTGCAAAAGATCTTTATTCAGTCATCCAACTAATACATTCTATTTATATAACTTTTTAAGCAGTGAGTACATTAGAGCTTCTCGACACATGCAAAGAAGGACTAGGGTGCAATTGATGGAGGAGGGACGTGTCCCAATTGTGGATGAATCCCTCTACACTAGGACTATCGGTGGCCAATAGGCGAAAGACACATTATTTTAAGTCTTTTCTTTTTAAAAATAAAAATACCAATGTTGATCTCTTCTATTGAAGAGAAGAGGGTATTTTACATCCCTATCTTTTTATAACACAAAAATGATATAAATATCCTTTTAGTAAGGGTGGGGTTAAAAGAGGGACCAAAATTGGTCTCTCCAGTAAAGATTCTCTTAGTCAATTATATTACTCAATATGTTTGTATATAATTAAATAATAATCTAAAACTTTATTGTATTGTAAATTCAAATAATAATTAGAATTTGAGGAACATCTCATTTATAATAAAAATATAATTTTTATGCACTTTTTGAATGTAAATAAATTTTTTACCCTTGTATGTAAAATTATTGAGGTAGTAAAGGCTACTCAACCGATTTTACAGATATTAATCTGTGAAGTGCTAATTGTACCGAGAATGTGGCAGTCCTCGATGCAAGTCAAACTCTGAAATCCTTGGTGGGTCTGAACTTCGGTGTCGGTACCTGCAAGGACTCCGACGCTCAAGTTAGCAAGGGAAGGATTAGAGGGTAAAGTCTAGGGAAGATGGGTTCTAGGCCATACTTGGTATATTGGTTTGTTTAAATACCTGGGTGGGAACCGTGATTCTTTATGGCCTACGAATCTTCCTCCCAGATTATTCTCCAAGATCAAGAGCTGATTTCAGGATGGGTGTTTCCGTGGGCTGGGTGGGTTCGAGATCCTATGTGGGCCTTTGGGCTAGGTCCATAACAGGAGCCCCCCAGCTCGGATCATGGGGTGAAGCACTGCGGTTCGAGTTGAAGTGGCGTAGCAGCGGTTATTTTTTTATATATTTTTTCCTAGAGGTTGGGGATGGTTGCAGCTTGGAGCCTTGTGTGATGTGACGCGCTGACACCAGGGGAAATTGATCCTCTTACATCTTGCCACGTGTATCAGAAGGTGGTGTTTGGTTTTTCCCAAGGGCGTGTGATTTGAGGTGTAATGATGGGTTTGGAGGGAAAACTTTTGGCATTCTCTATGATTTATAAAAGGTAAAAGGGGTTCATTTAAAACCGTTTCATCATTTCTTTGACGCCTCTTCTTCTTCTTCTCTTCCTCTTTCGTGTGTGGGATTTTGCCATTGTTTGGCTCTCTACTATTGTTTGTGTTTGTCGGTGGCGAGTGTGGTGTTTGCATTCTGTGTTAATTTCTTGTGAAGTTGCAGGTATGCTTCTCTGTCTGCGTCTTGGTTTTGGTTTTTTTTTTCAAAGGTTCTAGAGATTTGTGTGCTGCTTTTGTATTGGTTAGGAACCGTTGTAATAGGTTGATTTTGGTTTGATTTTTATTTGCTGGGTATGGGGTGTTTCCTTTTTTGTGTAGTTTGAGGCTTTAGGGCTCATGAGAATGTTGAAGAAGACTTTCCAAGAGTTGAAGGAGTCACGTCCCTTTTTAGGATCTCACGAACGCCTGGCTTACGGGTAGATAAATTAGGAGGCGTTCACCATTCCTTCAATCATTAAGCATGAACGCATTAGCTTCTTGAGTGAGGCATTGGAGTTGACGGAAGAAGGGGTGGAGGACCATGAATATAAATTAGAAATAGCATTTGTGGACAAAAGGGTATGCATGTTGAGGCACAAGGATACTCCCCACTTTTTGTGGATGTATGATGTCTTCTTCATGCGGTTGGATGTTAGGCTTTCCTTCTCTGCAGGTTTATGTTCCATTAGCCCCACTAAACTCCACCCTAACGGGTGGGCTTTGATCCGAGGGTTTGAAGTGGTATGTGGCATTTTTGGCGTGGAGCCATTCCCGAAGACTTTCTTGAGTCTATTTACCTTGACCAATTGATAGAGGGATTTTATCCCATATTTTTATACTCCATAATTGAATATTGCATCCTAAAAATGTGTGGTTTTAATGCTTAATTAATATGTTTTGCACATTACCCTTTTTTCTGAGAAATTGAGAATAATGCAATTTAAGGCACCAATTTTTATCTTAGAAATTAGTTTGTAGATTTTTTGTTTCCTTTTAGTTTTCTATTGTAGAAAAATAAATTGCCAAGAGGATTAATGGAGATTTGAAAGAGATTGGATAAGATAAAATTTTTGAAGAAGAGATTTGAAGAGAAGATTTGGATCATAAAATACAAATTTGAATTCAAATTCAAAAAGATTTGCTGAGAATTTTTTAACGCTGACTTTGTCACGGATTTTGCGCCAAGATGGAGGTTGAATCTCGATTTGACTTCAACTACAAAGTTGTAGATCTATGTCTTAGCTTTAGTTGAAGACTTTAATCGCATCAATCCGATATCTTTAGCCAAAGTTATCGTAATTTTACTAATTGCTATTTAAAAGTGCGAGATTTTCACTCACTTTAGGCTCATCCTTTATAAATAGACATCCTTTCTCTCAACACTCTAAAAACACTCAGCCTCCACTTTTATTTTCTGCACTTTTCTCCTTTTTTATGCACTTTAAGTTTATGTTAGTAGTGCTTAGTTATTAGTTCTTTAAAGATTGTTAGAGCGCTCGCATTGACAATGCATGCAAGCTCCCTATTATTTGCGAAGTTCTTTCGTTATTTTATTCAGGTTTTTTTATTTTAATTCTCTGTTATTTTTTACTCTCTTATTGTCTTTATTTTATGTGTTTGAATCCTCCATCCATGGAGTAATTTCATAATATCTTGCATGCGGTAACTCTAGATTAGGATTAAATTAGAGATTCTTGCGCTTAATGTTTATTCATGATTTGTTCTGCCCCTAATTAGTAATATAGCAATTGCATGTTATTGGTTAGGATTAATTTTAGGTTGATAGATCTTGATGATAGTAGGATTTATTGATTTAGGATTTGGAAACTTTTTGGGGAACTAATTAGATCTAGATAGGTTGTGCAATTGATGCTTATGGGATTGACGATTGCAGTTTTTTAAGTGAATTGCGTATTATTTAGAGATTTCAACTAACAACAAAATCCTCTTTATGAATAATTAATTTAGGAATCAATGACAATAAATCCTTGAATCTAGAAACGTCGTATGTAGGATATTATTTTTTATCATTGTTAAATCACTTTTATTTTGCTTTCTTTTTATTTAAATTCATCAATTTAAACCCCCTATTAATTGTTATTATCATTGTAATTGGCTTGGGAATTGCTTCCTTAGAGACGACCTAGGTTAGCCCTATGTTCTACATTTTTTGGGGTTAATTTAGATTTATAAATTATTATTTGATCGCGCACTAAAATTAATGACGTTTTGGTGTGTGTCAAATTCCGTTGGAAGGGGTAATTCCAAGGACATGTTCTAGGTACAAGAGTTGGCACACCTTAAAAGGGGTTTCGAGGACAAGGATTTTTAGCCGATGGGAGGAGTCGTATCAGAAGTTTAAGTAGCAGTATTTCAAAGTGTTTCCCGCTCTAGGAAAGAGGGCATTTTGGGAAGGAGATCAGGATACAGTGGATGGGATTTCTTGTTACTGGAATAGGAATATCCACCATGAACGTCTGGAGGAGTTGTTCGTGGAGAAGCTTGTTGAGCAGGAGATTTTCTTGGCATTAGCCGTGGATGGGCCTATGAACTCGAGGGAGATCGTGGAGGGACTATTAGTCGACACCGAAAATAGCTTAGGTAGCTGCCTTTGCTATTTATTTTGTAATTATTTTTTGATTCGTTGCGAGTGTTTGCGCTAAATGTCAATTTTTTATTTGTAGGTGCTTGTCTCCGCAGAAATATGTCTGCCATGGACAAGCTGAGGGATCTCAGGCGGTGATTGAATATTTCTACAAATGAGGACCTAAGAAACCGGTGGTTTTGGGTGATTTTCCCTCATGTTTCATGGCGGGGGAGAGAGGGCCTCTGCGTATGAAGCGAGGTCACGCGGGTGCTTCTTGCAGAGGATGCAACCACATCTTAGGCGCCCTTTCTCGGGCATGGCCGAAGGATGTTGATTTTTTGGAGGTCGTTGAGGCGAGCTACTTATCGGAGAAGGCGAAGAAGCATTTGGGAGATGTTTCCTCGGACGATGCTTTGTCTCAACGCTTTCGACTATTGGGTAAGATTGTGAGCTTGCTGAAGCATGCCTACAACACTCTTCCTGACTCCTCGGTGATGGAAGTTCTTCATCGAGAAGTGGAAGAGCTGAAGTCTACTGTTAATTGTATCTCCACAGAGAAGCTCACTGCGGAGGATGAGATCAGGAAGCTACAGGCGCAATTGTTTGTTTCCGAGGAGAGGGCCAAGAAGTTTGAGCTAGATGTGAGCAGAGCCACCACTTTTGCCGTGAGTAGAGCGTCTGAGGCTGAGGAGATGAAGAAAGAGTATGCAAAAATGAAGAAGGAGTATGATGCTTGTCTGAAGCTATCGAAAGAGGTTGTGGATGCGACTTTTGAGTCAGTGATGGGTCAAGTCAAGCATCATGTTCCTAAGTTTTGACTGGGGTGTGGTTTCCCTTGACAAGTATTATGATCCTGAGTCCAACAGAATTAGGGATCTAGATGGATAAGCTGCGCTTCCGTGGGAAAATGTTTGGTTGGTGTTGTTGGTGTTTTGTTTTGGTTGACACCATTTTAGAGGAGTAATAATGAAAAAGTCCAAGATGGTGGGTGGTGTAGTTAGGGTGGAATTTGTACATGTTTGGAAGTCGATTTAAGGTTTAAGGTTTATTGATGTATTTTTTTGTAGAAGAAGGTTGTTGTCTTTGTACCGCAGAATTTTAGGATGAAGAAATGGAAGATATAGACCTTATTTTACTGAGTTGTATATTTATTTATTGCTTCGTGGAACTTTAGTAATTACTAGCCTTTGGTTTTAGGGACTGGGCTTATGCAGTTTTTGTATTCACGGCGTTATATATTTATGTCAAAATTTATGTATTTGCTTCTTTATTTGGTGTTATGTTGCTCCGCAGGGCTTTAATAGTTAATGGCCTTCGGTTCTAGGGATTGGGCTTATACACTTTTTCCTATTCGCGAAGATATTTGTCGATGCCTGAGTGATCAGTTCGGGCGAGTTAATTATCGTTTACCGTTTTTTCAACGATTTTTATCGTTTTTGGCGTGGTTTCCATTCCGTGTGGACCAAGAAAAGTGTAGGAGAATGATGTTTTGCATTTATTGAATAAAACTGGCTCTTTTCGGCCTTAATGAAAGACATTAGCAAAAGTATTGGATAACAAAGAACAATTGTAAAGAAAGTTAAAGATAAAAATGAAAGATAACGAAGAGGAGTTATAAAAGACTTAAAGATAACGAAGAGGAGTTGGCTGAGTGTCTCTTCATTCTTCTGTAAAACTCCGAAGAGGCTTACTGCCGTCTTGGGTTTTGTCCTTCGGGTGGTGAAGTTTGCCAAAAAGCATTTGGTCAGGTCATCGAAAGTTTTAATGCACTTAGGTGGAAGTGCATTGAACAAAATGAGGGCACCCTTCCTTGGGTGATATGGAATGATTTACACTGGACGACATCAGAGGCTCCATCCAGAATCATTCTGTGGCCAAAGGCTTCCAGATGATGCTGGGGATCTGTGGTACCATCGTAGGGTTCCATATCTGTCGAAGGGTTGAAATCATGTAGGGGTACTGCATCAAGGATGTCATCTGCGAATGGGTAATTTTCCTTTCGCCCTCCTCGCTCCTTGTCCACTTTTGTTCGGCACATGGGTCCTGAGCTCTGTGGATGTTTTGTACACGGATTCTTGGATGTCATCATTCATATCTGTATTGTATTGGCCATCATCGCGGTTAAGACCGTCGATGTGGCGCTCCCTTTCTTCTGATTGTTGAATGGCGCGTTTCTGCTTGCGTTCTGCGTCCTTCTTTGCCTTTTCAGCAGCCGCGCCAATTTTTTCCTACTTTCTTTTTTCTTCTTCTGCTTGCTTTAGTTCTAGGAGGGTTGCTTCTAATTGTGCGATCCTGGCGGCCTAGTCTCGCACTATGTCGACTAAGTCTGGAGGGGATGGCAGGTTGTTTTCTGTCAGGTTGTTGTTAGCCGGGTCATTTTGTTCAGGAAGGGGAACACTGTCATGGTTATTCTATTCAGGGGGAGGTAGGTGTACCTAGGACGGTGGGGATGTGGCTACCGGTAGATGGGGTTCCTTGGGTATTCATGGAGTTAACGAGGCGATATGTTTTCTTAGTGTTTTTCGGACGCATGGTGTCAAAGGTTTTCAGAATCCGGTAAGGTTTGGGATGCTGTTAGTTCCCCACAGACGGCGCCAATGTACCGAGAATGTGGCAGTCCTCGATGCAAGTCGAACTCTAAAATCCTTGGTGGGTCTGGACTTTGGTGCGGACCCGCCTGCAAAGACTCTGACGCTCAAGTTAGCAATGGAAGGATTAGAGGGTAAAGTCTAGGGAAGATAGGTTCTAGGTCATACCTGATATGTTGGTTTGTTTAAATACCTAGGTGGGGACTGTGATTCTCGTTGGCCTATGAATCTTCCTCTCCGATTATTCTCTGGGATCTATGGAATGATGGCCATGGATCTCTCCGAGTAGTTATTGTGGGAAAGCTGATTTTGGGATGGGTGCTTTCGTGGACCTAGTGAGTCCGAGGTCCTATGTGGGCCTTTGGACTAGGTCCATAACACTTACTCTTAGAAAATGAAGAAGAAAAAAAAATATCTGCCAAAAGAGCCCTTCAAAATTACACATGCCTAGTGATATTGCACCGAGAAAAACAGTGAGGGCAGGGATGAAAATAATCAGAGATGCTCTTCCCAGCACAGCATTTACCTCCCTCACCAAACGCTGTCCAACAAGTGCTGCAGCAGTGGCTACAGCTATCAAGTAAAGAGCTGCAAAAGTTGAACATTCATTGAAAAAGTCATTGTTTTTTCAGCCAACTTTTATTAGACAATGAAATTGATACGTGTGGTAATAGCAATTTAAATAAGTATCAGCTTTTAGTTATCTTAGTCTTCAAACTATAGCGCGCAAATAACATTATTCTTACCATAAGGAATAGGAAAACGTTTGAGGAGGTAATACTGCACCACAGACATAGATGCAGAAAATGTCATTGCAAAAGTGAATGTAGCACTAGCCACCTTCATACATTGTGAAATTCCACAATTAGAAATCTGCATATATAGAAACGCACATAGACTTAATGCAAAAATTAGAGAAAGTAAGGATGAGAGGTAGGTACCTGAGGAGGAATTCCTGGGGCAAGGAAAAGGGGACTCAAGATGAAACCACCGCCAAGGCCAAGAAAACCACCACTTGTGCCGGCAAGTACGCCGCAGGCACAATATAGAAGTATCCGATGAACTCGCCAATGTGTTGGTTGGTCTCCCTTGGTTGATGCTATGGCTCTCTGCCCTTTGTACAGGAGCACTGCCTCATATGAACTCATTCCTGCAGTTATGGGGACCTTAAACACAAGGAGAAAATTCAAAATAATCAACATGGTATTAACCACATTTGAAGTTTGGACCAAATGAAATTATTAGGGCCATTTCATGTATTTCTCATTTTCAATATTTAGTGAAAGAAATTGAAAACGAAAAATAAAAACATGAAACAAGATGATTTGATTGTTTTCATTATTTCATTTATAAAATTCTGAAATTATAAAACTCAACAGAAATCAAACATACTCTTAGGTGCAACCCTCAACGATGAGGCCATATTGGATTTGATTGAATAGAAGAGTGAAAAAAGTGTACGATGAAAACTTTGGTTTATAGCATATGAGTTCTCCAATACACAGTAGTTTATACCTGAAGTAAATTCAATATCCAATATAACACTGAACAAGTTGTTGTAAGGTTCTGTTTCAAAACAAAGGGCATGATTTAATTAGTAACATTCAATGTTGATCAGTGACCACAAATGCATGCAAAGCCAATCTTAATTTGACTTGAGTAAGTCATCAGGTACTAACTTTCGCTATCTCTAATGCAAGTATCATGGTCCAGACAGAGAAAAGAAGTCCAAGTTGTTTCCATTGAATGTTGTCAAAAACTGAAACCTGCGTGACAATTAATCTTAGATATATTTCATCAGAAAGAACAGTTATCAGACATGGAAAGTAGCATCTGCTTGCATTGCTTACTGCTTTTTTCTTGGATTCATTTGTGTCATTAACCGAGTCTCCTGTTTGAGGAGGATCATGTGCAACATCTTCACTCCTTCCAACATCTAATTACAGCATTAGATTGAAAAATTAGCATGACATGTCTGATAATTAACCTCTATCTTCTATTAACTACTCTGTTCATTTATATAGGCCGCTTTTGACTAAATGGATACATTGTTAAACTATTGTGCAGCGCAGTACATTCTTAAATCGAATGTTCAATCGATTTATACAAGTGGACGGTAGGAGTTGTAACTGGTACCCAAACGGAACTGATATTGAAGAAGGCTATATAGCAGAAATAAAGGACCACTTACCAAATTCAGCCTAGCTTCCTGGAATTGTTACAGGAATGAATTTAAACCAATGCTTGAAATGTAAAACATAAGAGAAATTTTATTTAATTAATATAGAGGATGAGGCAATAAGTTTATTAAAACAACCTTCTTGATACGAGTTTCCCTCTTCCATGGGTCAACACCCTTGAATGCATTACTTGAAAGACCTGTTTTAAATCCAAACTATACAGTATTAAAATCAATGGTTCCTAATGTTTCTTCATCGGTCTGGAAACTGGAGATGAAATCAACTGTAACAACCCGATAAAGTCGCCACCGACAAACAAAGAACGAGAGGGGAACGAAACATGTATTTTGGAGCATGCATTAAATATGTTCAAGTATTTGTCAACTTATAATTTGAAGCAATTATTAGTTAAATACCTAGGAAAACAATGATTAAGTTAGCATCCAATCAGGGAAAATGACATTGAAAGCAACACCGAAACTGATACCAAGCATCAACATTGGTTGGGAGAGAAGTGCCAAGTTATAGTCAGTCAAAGGCCGGTCAAGGGTTGGGTGCCTTTGCCTTAAGTTGTAGAAAACAATTGCTCCTGCTCCACCCGTAATCATGACTTTATCACCCAAACAAAGACACATTAATTGTTCCATCCATGTAACAAAGGTTTCAAGAAGCAGTAGAGAAAAGAAACAAGCTTAGAATTTGCAAAGCTAACAAGGCAAATAAAATACCATTGGTTACAAAAATTGTGTATTTTCTGTACTTTCCATTTACTTGGGACATAAAAATTAAGACATAGACAAAAATTTAATAAAATTTTGATTTCTAATTTTATCCATGCCAGCTGAAGAGGGAGAAAGGAAAGAACAATTTTTTTTCTTTTTCATTTTTCATATTTTTTTATGTCTTGTATCACAAAATTAAATATGATACAGATATAATAAATTGTGTCTTATATACTATCACCAAACAGAATATAAGATTAAATTTTAATATTATATTTTATGTCTCTATCCCATGTCTCTAACCAAACACTGTTTAGGTTGGGAGGCAAAAAGACCACATGAAAAGGCAAACTTTCCATGTATGTTTCGGAAAGTACTATGCTGGAATTTCACCTAGACTTCCATGTGTATTTTCTCACTCTCTTTTATTTGCTTTCTAACGCTTCTTATTTTGTTGATTTGGATTTTTGACTAACCCACCCCTGTCCTCGAGTTAGTAGACATGTGTTACTCTCTTCATTTTCTCTTAGATGTCATTTTTGAGAAATACATAAAATTAAGAAAATAATTAATTTATACATACTTAAAAAAAATTAAGTGTTTAAATTAAATTACTCTTCAATTAGTGAAAAGGATTATTATAGAAAATTGAAATGTAATTAATATAATAGTAAAAAATTCATAATAAACAAAGGTATAGTTAAAAAGACAATAATTGATATTTTTTTTAATTTAATCAAATGACAACTAATTTAGAATAAAGTTTTAAATAAAATATGACATCTAAAAGTGAACGGATGTAATATATAATACGATAATTTTGAGATTTTCTAAAATTACAAATTATCTCAAAGTATGTGCAAAATTCCATTGATCTCAATTTTTCTTGTGATTGATCAAGGGTTTGATAAGTTTTTATTTTTATTTTTTATGTTTTCTATTTTTAAAAATTTGTAACAATAACAGTAGACGCAATAAAATATTATTTCATATTTTTATTATTTTCTTCATAAAAATTCAAAATACAGTTTAACTTAGTTTTTTTTTTCATTTATCGACCCAAAATTTTAAAATAATGAGCCCATAACCAAGAAGAAACTTTCAACACTCACACAAAACCAGCAGTAGTAGTACCAACTACCAATCCACGCATATGTTTGGTGCCAAAATGAGGTACTTAATTGTTGAAGCATCTCATACCAACATAACCCAAATGCCTATAATTCCTTTAACATACAAGAAAAATGAATTGGAGCAAATTAAAAGGTTTTATTAATTCTTACATTTTGATATTGCTGTTGCTGACCTTGCATGCATCAAATCCAATAATGAGTAAGCATGGACACAAATATGCCACCAATACCTCCCACCGTCCCAAATGCTGATCCAAGGAATCCGTTTACGGTTCCCACTACTATTCTCCACCCAAATTCCTTCACTGCGTGCACGTTAATAAGCAAAACAAATTTAGGTGTCATCTCAAAAATTCAATTTCCATATATAACAGCGAACTATACCAATCCACAAGCATGGCCCTAAAATATATCTACATATTTTTTGTTACTTATTGAAATTTGACTCAAATGTAAAAACAAATTAAGAAAAATAACAAAGTTTGGTGAAGTGAACATTAATTCTTACTGGCAAAGTGTGTTTGTAAAATACTTTAGCATTGTGATTAGCACTACCAACACCTTTTGTCTCATTGGAAGCTGAGGTGGTTGTTTGCTCTATGTTTTGTTGAGAATCAGCAAGAGAGGCTGAGACACTTCCATCAACCCATAATCCATGCACGGCCATCTTGTCTGTTAGACACATAGAAGCACTTCTCCAAATCTAAATCTAAGAAAAATTAAAGTCCATTTTTTAACTACATATAAAATGTTACTATATGTATACTTTCGTTAAAAGTAAGACCAAGATAAGCATGCATGGTAATTTTTCAAGTTAAATGTTAACTTCAATGGCTCTTATAAGAACTCGAAGAGGAGCATGCCACGTGAGAGAACATGTTTAATGTGAGAAATGAGATGAAACATTCTTAGTCATTATATTAAAGATTAATGGATGAGATTAAAATCGGTGAGTATGTATCGAATCCATCTAAGTATATTTTACTAGGGGAATAAAACTCTCTCAACACTATTTTTTTTTATTTACAAAACTTAAATCTGGAATCTTAGAAAGAATAAAAACTAAATGAATCAACTAAGCGTTAGTGATATATATATTGTTTTGTGTATGATTTTCTATGGAATTGTTATCTATTTACACTTGACAAAGTTGGTGCAAGCATAAGAAATGTTTAAAAAAATGACATTTTTGTGTTCTCACCTATGATATTTACCGTAAAAACAAAGATTAATTCTTCTGAGAATTGAAGTTGATCAAAGTAAGTATATTTTTGACCGCAAGACCTTTTTTTTTTTTTGTAAAGATTAATAAGTTTTATTGTAAAGACTAATCAATTTTATCTTTACTTTCTTTTTTGGGTGGGATGGACCTAAAGACAACAATAATTACAAGAGTTTTATTTTACTTTGATAACTAATTAAATAATGTCATCTAATAAAAAATATTTAGATTATACTTGTCATTTACTTTGTTTATGCTGTAATTTTCATATGCGGAGTCAGATGCTTTTGTCTTCCAACATTTTTTTTATTAACAAGCTTTTTTTTTTAAGTTAAAAAGATCATATTAGTAATTTTCATATGCGAAGTCAGATGCTTTTGTCTTTCAAATTTTATTTTTTGTTTCTTTCAAATATATATTCTTACATTAATAATTATTAACATTAAATAGGTAATCTGAAATGCTTGCATGATAGTTAACAAGAAATTACATTCTTAATTCTCGTGCGAAACTCTTGAGAGGCTTCCCCAAATTACTTTCACAAGTTGATATTTGGAGGACCTTAAGCATACCTAACCCATATTTATTGCCAAATTCTTAATTCTAGCAATAAATCATGACAATGACTGCAAGCATACCTAACCCATACTTTTGGAAGATGTGAGACAAACAAAGTTCCGTGGGTGTAAAAATACAGTGAACATGTTTATGGAAGTACTAGACCAAAAAAAAAAAGGTTGCGCATCTTCCATAGAACGCAAAAGCATGATGTTGAAATATATATCTGTATTCTATTAGTTTCATAATTGGGGACTTTCAACGTTCATAACTCTACCACGTGATGGCACATAACAGGACCGACGAAGGTGGAACTTGAGATTTGAAAAGGAACCGATATAACGCGTGATGATACTCAAACAACAAATTTTGAAAATTCAAGATAAAATAATGTATACAAATACAACAAAATATAAGTGTACATAAGTCTTACATAATTATTTTATTCTATAACAATACTCATATCTTATTGTTTTTTGTGTATGTTATTCATATATGTTATTAAAATTTATTGTTCAAGTAACATTATTCATTTAAATTCATGTTTAAAGGTAGCACGATAAGATATACATGAGCCTCGACACGACTCATTTAACTAAATTGTAGTGACAGATGAATCATTCGAATTGTTTGCCGAATTGTTAGATATGATATCTATGGGCTCTAGTTTAACCTTGAGGGTTAACCCTCTATTTTTTCTTCTTGTTTTCTAAAATTACCTCCCCAACAAATCTTTGTTTGCCCTCATTTGTGGATGTCATTTTGTTTATGACATGTCGTATATAAAGTATATTTTTATTATGCTTATGTATCTTACGATTCAATCCGATTTATGATTTATAATTTATTCTGACAATACACAATTCATATTACAGTTTGATAACCATGATCAAATTAATCTCTCTTATAAATTAATTTGACTGACCTTCATTAACCTTAAAGATGAATTTAATATATTTAATATTTTGATAACTTTGGATAAAATTAATTAAATAACTGTTTCAACTTCACGTAGGAATTTGAATGGCATACGAAAAAACAAAGCTTGACGGTCACAAATTTTTTGAAAAATGGAATATTCATGGTCGCATATCTAATCACACAGGGTTAGATCAAAAGTATATATAATATAAATGACAAGGTAAACAAAAGGAAGAAGGACGTATATGGTGACATGTGTTGACGACTCGTATATATTCACGAATCATGCATACAAGCTAACAAACTAATCAACCAACTATTACTAGAAGTGGAAGGAAGAGTTGCAGCGTGCTGCCTCACTCAACCCTGCTCTTTTCGTTGCAGCCAAGAGCCAAACACCATATAACCAGAGAGAGAGACTGACACACAGCAGAAAAAACCAAAAAAAGAAAAAAGAGATGCCGTCACTTTCTCTCTCTTCTTCAGCTGCAACCGCTTTCTCTCTCTGCAGCACCAACCCTGCTGCTGCTGCTGCTGCTGCTACCAAGCCTTCATGGTTCCTCCGTCTATCTCCTTCTCTCTCTCGCTCATCGCCGCCGTCGGCGTCCCTCTCCCACGCCTTCAATCCCCTTAGGTAAAACTATAACCCCTCGCATTCGTTCTGATCCGGTTCCGTTATTCCAAAACGACATCGTTTTGTTTCTGATGTTGTGCCCTTTCTTTTTGTAGCTTAAGGTCTTTGATTCGGCAGCGTGATGGGAGGATCGCGAAGTCGAGGAGCAGAAGCAGAGGGCTTCGTACGGTTTGCTACGCTTCTCCTCTCACCGTTCGTAATTTGCAGTGGATCTCTGCAGTTTCTTCTGTGTCAGTACTTTCTTTCAGATTTTAACGCAGATATCATGTGTTGTTAACTTGTTACCGTTCGAAATGGTTGGTTTGTTACAAGTCACCGGTTTTTTCAGTTTTCACTACTGAGGAATTGAATAGAAGCCTTTGAGCTGCTTGTCTTCATGAACGAAAACCTTAAAAGCAGCTGTGGATCCTTCTAGTTGGCTTAGTCTGCTTTTATGTTTTGGTAATGCAAAATATTAGATGTGGCTGATGGATATTCCGAATCTTGTAGGGTTTTGATACTGGCAAGGGGCACCCCTGTGCAAAAGTCATTTATTGTTCCGTTGTTTGCTTTGCAAGCGCCTGCAGGCGTCGTCGCCTGGATAAAGTATGTCACTAATTCTTATATGTTGAATTTTTTTAAAGTTAGGTTTTCCTCTATTCGTTCAACAAAATTCATGATTATCCCCATCAATGGCGTAATTTTCACCTTTATTTCATCAAAATGTTTTGCACAATTTGGACATTCAGAGGTAGATATGGTGTGTGGTCAGCTTTCTTGGCACTTCTGGTTCGTCTCTTCTTCTATATTCCTGGTATGTGCCTATCCATCACAGACATAGACACATGAAGTTTAGGAAATCTGGATAAGGGTAACAACAACTAGTAATACAGATCTCAAGAACACCATCTTTAACTCCCATTGAAATTGTTGTAAATCTACCCATTGTTTTAGGAATTTTTGGATGGGCTTTATAGCTTCTCTTGCTATAAACTGTGAAACACAAGAAACAAAATCCAGCTTGTAGAGTGTACCAATACAAATAACTCTTGTTTATCTGATTCTTCATACTTCCAAAAACTAATTGAAGGAAGTGCAATTGTCTGCTGGATCTACTTTATTTCTAGGTGAACTTGAGTTGCCATTTCTAGCATTTCTCTTGGTGATAGTTGCTCCTTATGAGGCTATGAGATTGAGGTAAGCAAATCCATCTTTTTGAGGCCATCAAGCCATTGCTTCTTTTACTTTTTCATAAAATGATTCAATGTCTTTGTCTTTGTCAGGGACACAAAAGAAGGTGCTATAATTTCATTATTGATTGCGGTGTATTTGGCTTTCCAGCATTTCTCAAGAACGGGCTTCCAGAAATCATTTGACCAAGGTTCAATTGTTGCCACCTTAGCTGTCATTGGTATCACTGTTGCATCTTTATTGCTTCTCATTTGAGTTGGCTTTGAAATGATGTAGACTAATAATATGTTGTACATAATAATAATACCCATCAGAATGGTGATATTACTTGCGATCAGAAAGGTTATGTAATATACTAGACACTCGATCTTGTACTTTTCTATAATTCGTATTAATTCTAATAAGTCAGGGCTGGTATTTGTGATAGAAATTGGTATTTTGAATGCTATATTATTTACATATTATTGTAACAGAGGCTGGTTTTTTGGTTTTGGATTGCTGTCATAATGAGCTTCATTTCTTACTCAAGTTGTCTCTGCTTCTATTGCTAGATTGCAAGGAACATATTTGAAAATGCTGCTCCTAAATTTTTGTTTTATTCTAATATTGTCCACCAATTATCAACTCGTGCATTGTGTTAGATAGTGGCCAATATGCTATCACCTTTGATTTTATATATGTGTGTGTGTGTGTGTGTATAGCATGGGGTCTCTCTTGTTTGGGCCCAGCGGCAGCTTCTATGCAACAGCAAATATATATTGCGTGGGAAGAGAGTATGAGCTTTAACGTAACAGTAAGATTGCCGCCTTGTGACCTGGAGGTTATGGGTTTGAATCCTGAAAACAGCTTCTCCATTTGTGGGGGTAAGGTTACATGCATATACTTTTCCCAAACCCTACTGAGTGGGAGTCTTGTGCACTCCGGCCTTTTTTTTGGGGGGGGGGGGTGCTTGCACGTGTTTCTGTCAGTTGGGTTAGTCAATCTAACATCATCATTGTTGGAGTAAAGATAGTACTATATCCTGTGCAGTATCGTATTCATCTTCAGTGGAATTTCTTACTAGTGTCAGCCTAGCCAAAATAAAGTGTTAAGTTATTTTGAATAGTTTGCAAGTTGTTTGTATAATCTAACTGTAAGTGTTTGAAAAGAGGAATTAACCACCATTATTTGTTTGTTGGGCTTTATGTTTGTTGGAACCATCTTTTTTCCTTTTCATTTTTTTTAAAATCTATGATCAGATGAATATTACATTTGAACTGCAGCCAGTTATATGTATTGAATGAGCTTATTTGAGCATAATCATTTAGAACTTGTTAGGTCTTATTTAAAAATTAGCATCTATTGTAATTAAGTTTTTGGTACTTTTCCATCAAAATTGTATAACAGATGGTAGCTTACATAATGAAGTCGTGCATGAGTTGCATGCTGACATGCCGACATCACCTGTTTTTTTACATAACGTATGTGGATAAGGTATATTTTTCTAAGTAGCTATGGAGCATCCTGGTTATCGTACTAACCTGTTTTATACATGTGCACGAGGCTCCCTCAGTGGGCCTTGAAGAAGGTAGATTAACGTAGTCTTACCTTTGTAAACAGAGACACTTTTTCTAGGATTTAAACTCGTGATCTCTAGGTCATAAGGCAGCAACCATACCATTGCGCCAAACATGATAATTTCGGAAATTATGTAATGTGATTTATTCTGTTAACTAAATAGAATGGCATGCTAGCTGGTATTAGTTACAGGAATTCTCTAATGAAGAGAAAGCTAATACTGCATAAAAACTGTCTACAAGAACCTATAAATCTTTTTGGCTCTGCTCTATTTTTGTGCTTTATGATCAACTAACAGCCATACATAGATGAAAAGGAAGTACCAGTAATTTTAAGGGAAAGACTTGTTGACTTTGACTCCTTGAAATTTTGCAAAAACTGCTGGAAGATAGTGAATTCCAGCTTATCACTTAAAGAATGACTGTATCTTGTTTTTCGTCTAAATTTAATTTGCTATTTGAAGTGAAACCAGGAGGCCACTTGTGCACAACAACAACATGGAACAAAAAGCAGATGTGGCTGTGTTGGGGCTTCCTGTTGGTTCTGCACCATAGACTGTTGATCCACCCCCGGGCATTGACATATCTGGTGGTGTTGGGGTCATAGTCATAGGAGTTGGTGGACTCGGTGGGCTGACGTATGTTGGCGGACTAATGCTGCATTGATAATATAATATATGAGTACTTGTAGTATTGCATCTTTATGTTTAATTCACTATAGGGTGAAAAAGAGAACATATAGGGTGAATAAGAGATATAGGGCGGCACATCCTCACCTTGTTGCCTTGGGTGATGTATAGCGGCAGTTCCCACTACCTGCAATGGTGTTAAATGTTATTTTCTATTTTAAGGTAGAGAAGCACATATAACAAACATGATAAAGTAGGAGTTATTGACCGTCTAATCCAAATAAAAAACAATGAAATAATTGAAGCCTATAATCCTTGGATTCACAAATGGTGACATTGTGAATTAATTTGGTGAGAAAGTAAGCTAAATATTAGAGTCTCACATTGCTTAGAGATAAGGTCTTGATAGGCTTTATAAGTGTGAGGCATCCCTCACCCCCCATCACTTAGAAAGGGACTCAATAGACAGCAGTTGGACATTGATCAGCTATTTCAAGATTCTAAGGAATGTCATCACTTGATGCCTTGTAGCTATGCTCCGAATATAAGTATGAATTCCTGACCTGGTATGTTGTAGGTAGGGAGATATTGTAAACTGTAATTTGAGAAGCCTCGGATATAGGGAAGGCAAGATATAGGAAGCATCTTATAAGTTGGATTGGGAAACAACAAATTGCTAGCAAGGTAACGGCCTATTTGAGATAGAAACCGGGATATTGGATGATCTAGAATAATTGCTTATTTTTGCATTAAAAAATCTGCATTTTATGAAAGAACTATGACTTGTGTCATGCCATGTCCAAGCTGTGCCCAAAGTTCCCGACTCCCAACAGATATGATATTTATTGGGATGTAGTAAGTATTGGAATTGTGATACGTACTGGACCTGCTTAATTTATGGATGCATCCATGCGGCTATTCCACATAGCCTTTAAGATTCTGGATGCAAAACCTTTCGTCCATCTTTAAGATAAAATAGTTTTTATTTTTATTTTTTATTGTGGTCACAAGAAAATTAACACAAGGAACCAACTTCGTTTTTATGTATGATGAAATTCTTACTTGGATCATTGCTTGTTAGTGTTGCTGTTCCTCCGAATACACAGCTGGTAGGTACTGGATTCTTCTGGTAGTAGTCATTGAAGGCATAAGAAGCATGGTCGCGGAGAGTGTTCGGGTTATAACAGCCTGCTCCTGGTTGAATTGCTGAGCAGTCTGCACCGCCATACCCACAAGCATAGTCAAGGGCAACCTGCAGGGCAGTGTCTGAGGCTCCTTGGCTAGCAACACACCATTGACCACCCGATGATCCAGGAGCAGTCGTCGGGGTTGTAGGGTTTGTGTTTGGGCCTGTAGGGTTTGTGTTTGGGGTTGTGGGAGTCGTAGTTGGGGTTGTTGGGTTTGGCCCTGTTGTGTCTGGTGCTTGAGGAGTTGTTGGGTTTACTGTAGGATAAGGATTGTCTGTGCCTGGAGTTGTAGGATTGACAATAGGAACATCATCCCGTTGTGTACCCAAATCATAGGATGTACTTAGACCTGGAAAAGAAACCAAGAAAGATCCTATTAGACTCTTCAATGGGACAAATGAAAATAAGTTGATAAAATTGACCTAGTCAACCCATATCAGTTAACCCCAAGATTTTTCTATAATTGTCCCTAAGGTTGCAGAGCATGAATGAATTGATGTGGTTCCTGTCTTATTATCAGTGAATATTTTTGTGATGCACGTGAACTGTGTATACCCTTTTCTATAGCCACTCTTGCTAAAGCTTCCATTGATTCACCCACAGTCAAGCTCATCACAGTTGAACTAGCAGAATTCATACTTGCAGATTAACTTCCATTATGTTTTCTGTTGATAAATTCTGTCTCATCACAACTCTATAGCTTATAATGGCTGCAATTTTGTATTCACAATCAAAAGTTGGTTCTGTTATAAGAATTTGATGTTGATGCTACTCTTATTAATGTTACCTGAAGTAAAGACAAGACACAAGGAGAATAATGCATGGTGGTGCCAACTTCTAGCTCCCATTTCTGCTGTTTGGCTTCTGTGCTTGGATTGCAGATGTTTCCTTCTTGATTTGGTGCAATGCTTACGAGCTAAGATTTATTAAACAAAGGGAGGCACCTTAGATGTTCCTGTTTAGAAGAATTTTTTTTCTTCTTTTAATCTACAACCCTTATATATTAAAATATAATTAATAACTTGAAGAATCATAGCTTTCTTGGATCAGATAGAGAAGAAAGAATATAAGTAAACTTGAGAAAGGAGGCATAGGATAGATGAAATCTGCAAGCAAGAGAAGGTGCAAAAAGAGCAGAACAAAGGTGCATGACAAAAGGTGAAAAAGGCAAAAGGGTGATCTGTTTGATATTAAATCTGATGCTTGAGAGCTGCAATATATACATAATTAATTTGACGGTGACATCTCTGCAACGTGCTTTCTCTTTTGTGCATCTCTTTTTATACTGTTTTATGGGACTGAACCAAAAGCTAAAGCCTATCTGCATAGTGGTTTTGTTGCCTTTCAGGGTTTGTAATGAAGAATGTTGTCTCCCTTCTACTCTTGTTACTCCAACAACTCTTAACACAAGCCATTGAATAGATCGTTCCTCTGGAATGTTTTGGAAGTACGATTCCATTTCTAAACAACTCAAGTTATCAGATTGCTGCCTTGTCCAACAAGAACTTTGCTTCATCATGTCATTCTCAAGCAACCTTTGTCTCTGAAATGTTCTAAGTACTCTATGGCTGAACTTAATTACCTTACTATTTTTTATTCTTCTAATAAGAGTCGTAAGAGATCAAAAGTGAAATATTTTGAGATTTTTAATACTTTCAATACATTGAAGGCTTGAAATTTTTCTCTTTTCAATATAAGATTCATAGGTGTTATCCTACCAAATATGGAGTAAGTGGTAAAGCGATGCTTTTATTAGGCAATTAGGTAGACGCACCTTTAAACAACAAGTGGATTATGCCACAAGTAGAGAGACACCAGAGAATCACATAAATTACATTTGCTACAAAATTGCTTTAATTGAAATATTTAACGCAACATAATACAAGGATGTACCTACGTTAAGTTTAAAAAAAATGTATATGTACTGTTCTGTTCCTGAATTAGCTGTCCAAATTCTACAAATGAAAAGAAAGAATTGTGCTAAGCATACAAATTTGCAACAAATAATTTGTAATGCCTTTAATTATTTGAAAAGAAATACAGAAGGAGAATAATGGGTGCGTGCAAAATTTACATGAAGACACCTTCCACTTCATTTCAACTTAGAGCATAAAACTATTTCAATGTAAAAACTAAGAAAAACCAAATAGTGTGAGTCGCGCACAGACTGACGCATTGGCATTGTAGTCTTGTATTCTAAATAAAAGAAATAAATGAAATAGTAGCTTCATTTCAGTGCTATAAGCTAAGGAGGAATTATCAGTTACTCATGGAACGTTATATTATAATCACTAGTTGAGATTTCAGCTTCATGTAATTGAGGGGACCTATCAACACTGATGAATCAAGAAACAAAAGAATAATTTGCAGAATAAGTAAATAACGAGCTAGATTAATTTGCAATGTCCATTTTCATCATTGTCATAATGGTAATGATTTCTTTACCAATCAATAAAGTAGTACTTTTCCATGGTATAATAATAGATGCGATTAAAAAAAGTGTTCATAAAAAATGTGATACAATTCCTATGTTAGTAAGTATAGGTTACTTCAGTTCTGCACAGGCTTATTGGATACAAACTCCTGCTTGCTCCCTGGCACACCAATCTTGGATGTTAGACCAACTTTATGTTGAATGCCATAGCTGTCGAGAAGGTTGCGCAGACCGTTCATGCATTCTATATATCCATTATTAGTGATATACAACAGGGCAGCTTCCAGAAAATGGATTCTTCAAAAATTTCGAATGAAGTGATAAAACCGAATCGAAAGATTGCGTTGGAATACCGAGGAAACTGTTTTATCCTTGGCGGAGCATGCTGCATTTTGAAAGATGTTGGTTGACATCATCCCAAGCTGAAAAATGTGGGATTGAGATCATTAGAGCCATGTCATTACCAACAGACTATGAAGAAGAAAAAGGAAGAAAAACAAAGAAAAGAAAACAAGTTTTACCAGGAAGTTTCTGGAAGTCAGGATCTATGCCATTGCCATTTATATCCTTGTGATTGGGTGTTACATACTTACCAACAGTGATAACCACGCCAGATCCATCTTGAAGCTCAAATACAGATTGGATTAAACCCTGTCAAAAGCAATGCATGTAGATGCTAGTGTTACGGAGAGAAGAGGTTGCGTTACAAGGAGATTCAACCATTGCAAATACAACAAACCACAGAAAGACATCAATGTAACTTTTTTTCCTTAAATTTTCATTGCATTAGTCAACGAGGTAGAATAAGAAAAGAAACGGATGCTACAAAAAGACATCGAACATTAGGCAATGAAAATGAAAGCAATGTTTAACATTGCATGATCTTTGCAGCATGCTGAAGCAAACATGTTTAAAGGAAAAAATGCATTCAAATGGACTTGGGAAACACAATTTGAATCATTCAGCAGCTATGAGAAAATTCATAAACCTTGCCAAATGTGCGTTTTCCAACAAGAACGGCTCTACAATTATCATGAAGCGCAGAAGCAACCTGAAATAAGAATGACATGTATAATAATGATGATATAATAAGAAGAGCTGAAAAGGCAAACAAATATATTAAGAAATTGAGGTTCTCACTATTTCACTTGCACTAGCAGTTCTGTCATTAACTAAAACCTGCAAGGGTAAGAAGCAAAAAGACCCAAAAGCCTTGTCACGAGGTCCATCAAGTGAGAATTTTACTAATCAATGACCTGTAACGAGCACTCAAAAGGGGACTGGTTTGATGATTTCTTACTAGTATGATGAGGGAAAAAACAAGCAATCACACACCAAAAATAACCTACCTAAACGACCAAGCTTATGAATGTCCAGAAAACTAGAGCATGGTCTCGTATGTCTACGCTAAATTCGTGGGAATTTATAACAATCAGGCATTATCTTAATGGTTTCATCTAAATTGTTCTAATCACGTTAAATTATGAGTCTTAGGATTTTTCCCATCTTTGTATTTTGGAAGGCATGATGCTCTATTTCTGATGTAACACCATGTTACCAAGGTTATGAAACACAACTAGTATCACCATTTATCTGTTGAACAATCGATAATTTAACTCAACTTAGACAAAATATCTTTAAATTATTCCAGCACAACGGCAAAACAGAAATTGAGAAGTAGAAATAATTCCTTGAAGTTGATTTAATGATAAAAATTATCACAGTAGGGAAGTTTACAATGAGAGGAGCTTGAACCAAAGGTGATGTATCCGAAACAGTGGCTGTTTGGAACTGAGGATCTCTCCCAACAGTGTAGATGACCTGCCATGAAGTCATCAGAAAAGGACGTGTGTGTTAAGCAACTAAAATGAATTCAAAAGAACAGTCAAAGTATCACCAAAGTAGAAGACAATTGTAAGATCAATTAACAGTAATAAAATACAGCAAAGCCATTGATGTATCAACTACATATACAATTTCTAACCAAGAATTCACATGACGATACATAACAAGCCTTGATAAAGTATATAATGTTGGCAAACCATAAAAGGGTGACAAAACAATTGGAGATGTTAGTATGTTACTACTTCAGCTATACCAGCATGTAAGCTACTATCAACATTTGCAATTTATGAAAGATAAAAAAAACTGATACGAGCAATTAAGACCTTATTTTTAACTTTCCCAATAATATCACTTTGGTGCTACGTGCTAATTCCAATTTGTGGTTTGCTTAAGGGAGACCACTTTTCATACAAAATGTGAGGTTAAATTTGCAGCTTTTCAAACCTAAGGATAGCCCACAAATGGGAAAAGCAACACTTTATCCTAAATCAGGACCTTACAATCAGCAATAAGCACAAAATTGACATACCGTGTCTCCTTTACTTAGGAAAAGCTTTGCAATTTCAATCCCAGCCTGAATAAGTTCAAAGGAATAACCAAATTAGACAATTTCAAAAAGCAAAGAAGAAATACGTCCAATACAATGCTGGCATCATTTGAAAAGCAACCTGTACTAGCCCACCAAGATTGTCTCTAAGGTCCAATATGAAATACGAAGCACCCATGTCTTGAAGCCGCTTCATCGCTGCAAAATTCATTATTTATTCTTTTGTAATTACAATTCATTTGGAAAACAGCAACCAACTAATAAAGCAGCCCATGAAAGAGTTCATAGGCAATGACATCATACAGTGAATACAAGGTGCCAAAAAGGTTGCTGCTGCCTTACTATTCATTTTTTCTTCGAGGCTTGTTTGTTATTCACTACTGAATGAGTTAGATACACAAATTGAGAAAGCAACATTCTTTTAGTTGGAACCAGAAAAAAGAAAATAAAAAATCAGATATACAGTTAAGTAAAACTGACCAGTGGCTAAATCTTTTCTTGCCAATGCATTAAACTCTTTGAGGCGTATGTACCCGACAGGAGTAGCACCACCGTCCGTTTGTTCTAGCCGATAAAAGACTGGTGTACGAGCAACAAGTTGCCGCTGGACTTCTATTGACTCAACAGGACCACAGTTTCCATGCTTGACCTGATAGTAGTAATATCAAAATCAAGCTTGAACATCACAAAAACTACCCAAAAAAAAAGGCTAGAGTAGGTGCCAAACTAACTTGGAATAAGAATCCAAAACCTGAATAGTCACTGGTGTTCCATTAGGGCCTTGCAACAGGGATGATACTTCAAATGCTGATTTTCCCTTTACCTCCATGTTATTGACAGCCAATACTTCATCCCCCTATCCGAGAAACAAAAAATTTAAATATAGGAAGCATATTATATAGAATAGTTCTTTGTACATACCCCCATTTGACAATTCCAGGAGAGGAAGAATAAAAGCAGGGAAGAGTTTAGGCAGATAAATGTTAACAAAGTAACTTTATAGAGTTGTCTTTGTCTACCTGTCTCACACCAGCAGAATGAGCAGGGCCATCCAATATGATTCCGAGTACAGTCAGTCTGATGCCTCCACTTTCATCTGGAACTTCCCTAAGGTTTATGCCAATTCCAGTCATGTCGTACCTCCCCATCTTGGAGAACTTTTAACAGTGAAAAAAGTCCATACACAATTAAGTAAGAAACATGTATATGCACTGTAGTATCAATTGCAGTCTGTAAATTGTATTGTATCATCATACAGAAGCAAAACCGAGAACCCTGATGAGAATGATAACTTAATAATGCATTACAAGTTTCTTATGAAGTGTAATGTAAGGCATAGAAGTAACCAACTTCTTGAAGATGACAATTTGGATTCTAGAAGGATATATGAATACAAGTGTGTGTAACTTTGTATATCTCAGTATGTATATATGTATGCTTTGTATGAAAATTTCCTTTATTTTGTTAAGGCACACTACTACACTAGTGTCTTCAGCAGAAACAATGCAGTAAAACAAGCATCCGTTTAACAACTCAAGCCATGTGATCAGTACCCAGAGATATCTAACGACAGAAGAAAAACGTCCACAGAGCAAGACCCATGAAAATTGAAGAACCAACTACCTCCTCGGGGGAAAGAAATCGTGTATAAGGATCGCCCAAGCTGGCCAGCATTCGCTTAATTATTTGATGTGCCTTTGATCTTGTCTGAATGGAATTGCTCAAGATATCTTCCTTCTTCAGCTGCAATCAAGAACTGCAATTAGCATCAACACAAAACCATCACACAGCACAAGACATTAGCATCACAATATCAGTGAACTAACACAAGATAAACAAGCAAACTTGGGGTCTGTTAGGTTTCTATTTTCATTATCTATTTCTTGTTTATTAGAATTTTGCAAAGGAAACAGGAAAATCAAGAAATTAATACACGAAACAAGATTTGTCATATTTTCACTGTTTTCTTCCCAAAATCTTGAAAAACAGGAATCAGATTAAGAACAACTAACAAAAACATAAACCAATCAGACCCTAGCAAAAGGGCAAAAACAAACAACCATCGAAATTCAAAAATTCATCTATAAACTTGGTCTATGAAAAAAATATGCAATTTTTTCATGTGGGGTGGTGTGATGTTAGATGTTAACATTACCTGCCAAGTGTCCTGAGACCAGCGGTGGCGACCAGTGTCAAGAAAGCTGTCATTGACAATCTGCCAAGCCTCCTCAACAAGCCCTTCATTGGTGACAATCTCACGACCAGCCTGAACCACAACCTCTTGTTGTGGCTGAACAACATCAGGGCATGCTTCATGAAGAGGAATGGCAGGAGAAGGCAGTGAGAAGAGGAAGCCAAAGGAGAGGGCACCAGAGAGAGCTGCTCCAAGGAGAGTGTTGTGAACAAAACTGGTGCATAGATTTTTGGGGTTGTTGGGAATTGGAAGTTGAGGCCTGGAGGAAACTGTGGAAGAGGAAGAGGGTATGGGGGGGAGTTTGAGGCAGACACAACAAGCATTCATCTTAGCGTTCAGTGTTCAGTGTTCAGTGTTCACAGTGTGTTCATGTCAATAGCATCAAAAGCAGAAAGAGTGTAACGTGGCCACTTCACTTGGTTGTGTGTGCATCCATCGATGGATCACAGTGTTACTGATACATCACCAATTGGAAGGTCATCCTCTCTCTTCGGTTAATGTATGTACAAATCTACTTATCTGTCTATCTATACAATATTATATGCTATGCATATTGTGAATTTTTGTTGACTTCAACAAATGTCATTAATCATCCAGAGCATTTGTTTGCAGTCTAGGGTAGGGCTCTCCCAACATCAATTATTGTCCATATTCTTGCTTGGTAATAATCAATTATTATCCATGTATAGTTATGAAATATCTTTAATTTGTGTCTTTATAGAAATTTTAGTTATATTAAAAGAATGATAAAATTATAATTAATTGAAATAATCACTTAAACATTTTGAAAAGGGGAATGTTCTAATGGATGTTTAAATCCTAAATTTTAGAATTTTTAGAGTTTATATTAATCCCTAAAAGAAGTTTATAATTGATTTTTGACTGTTCCTAATTAATTCTTAAATATTTTGACACCAGTAAAAACTCCATGACCAATTAGGCCTTCACCTTATTAATCTAAATATTATATTTTTCAATCTTTTACAAAACGATTATGTTACTAAGCTCTCAGTATTACAATTCACACTCTTTTTTTTCTTTTTTTTTTTTTGGTATAACTCATCTATTCTATTCATAGAAATGTTAAAGTAAAGAAATTAATCATGGGTGCTGAGTGCTTAGTGGACTCCATGATAGTGTAAAAAAAAAAAAAAAACTCTTTTATCTCTAATCCTTACTTCCATATTCGAATAGCTTGCTTCACTCAGTGACTCCCTCCACATTGCTTCTCCACTGCAAGTGTGTGTTTCTTGGCCATTGCACTGCAATACTGCCCCCACCTCATTCTCTTCTATCCCATTTCGTCCACCCTCCAGTTCTGTTCAGACAGGTATATCATCATTCCTCGTTTGTGCTTAATGGGTATTCATATTTGTGTGACATCTTCTGTCAAGATTGATTTTTTCACATTTTTAAGGCTACGAGAACGAGTGGCTTCTAACAGGTGCTTAGTTATCATCAAAGTTGAATTTTGGGTTCTCTTAAAAATTGAATTTTTAACACTCTTCTTCTGTATTTGGGTGGTTGTAACATTATTGTCTGTATTTCTTTATGATATTAGGAGATTAAAACATGCCTTAGTTATCATCAACATTTTTACAAATGAACTGCTATGCTTTAAGAACCTCTGCTATGGGTGTAATTTAGGTTGGACTCATTGTTTGATGTAGTTGAAGCTGATGTCGGTTCCTCTATTCAACCTTGCTCCTGATTTGGCAGTTTCAAGGCTCTGCTTAGGTGCAACCTAATTCACCATTTCAACGAGTTCTTCACTTGTTTAAATTCAATTCAGCTGAACTGAAATCCCCTTTTTTGAATTCTCCCAGGAACCATGACTTTTGGGGAGCAGAACACGTTGCCTCAGTCATTTCGCCTTCTTGATGAAGCCTTTGACGCTAGCATAAACTTCTTTGACTCTGCAGAAATGTACCATCAATTCTTTTCTCAACTTTTCACATTATCTTGTGATTAAAATGTCTAGTTCTAGTGTTATGTTATTTGTTGCCGCCGTAGGTATCCAGTGCCGCAGCGTGCTGAGACTCAGGGCAGGAGTGAGGAGTATCTTGGCCGTTGGATTAGAGACAGGAAAATCCCCAGGGATCGTGTCGTAATTGCAACAAAGGTTGTGTATTTATGAATATGTGAAGCTTAAATGTCATGGTTTTTGTTTAATGATTGGAGCTGCAAAGAGGGGTTGGGAGCCGAGGCTGTTGGAACACATGCATAGGCAGAAGAAAATCTGCATATTTCACTTTTGTTTGATCCGGTTAAATATGATGGGTTCGGAAACAAAATAGTTCCTTATTTAGAGACCACCCTATGAAATGAAGAGTATGAGCATTAGTACGTTTATAGTTAAACCTAATGCTTGCCTTGAGCTTTCCTTTTTGGCCTAACCGCCTAAGTCTCATTTAATTCTTTGAAGCTAGTGTAAAGGGATTACAAGTTAGTCCTTGTGTTGGTACAAGTTTGAACTATGAATGACTCATCATGTTGTTTAGTGAGTGTGGTCAGATTTTTAAAAGGCCTATTGTTCCAAAGTTGTGTTTCTGGCCCCATCTGATTGTTTCAAGATCTCCATATTGTTTAGGCCAATTCATTAGTCTTGTCACATGTGCTGATGTGAGTGGAGATACAAATTTTATGATTAGAATATGAGCTTTCTTCATATTGCGGAAGAGATATTCCATGTAATGTGACTTTTGATTTGAGACTGATAGTTAAATGCCCACTCACTAGCATATTGCTGCTTTTTCTGTTTTCCAAGTAAACTTTGCTGATTTTAATTACATGTATGTTGTATTATCTGATGACTTATTTTCTGTAACTGGTTATCTTAGCATTAATGTTTATCGCAGATTCACAATTCACATGGGTACTATTAACCTTGCACAGGTTGCTGGACCATCTGGGCAGATGACTTGGATTAGAGGTGGTCCCAATTGTTTGGATGCCAGCAATATTATTGAAGCTATAGATAATAGGTTGGTTGCTCTCTTTCTTAGTTCACGTTCTTGTTTGGTCTAGACACTGAACTTTCTAGTTATAAATAATTGTTTATATCTTTGAATGGAATTATGTAACTGGCCGGATGGTATGCAGAGTTAAGTAGTTGGAGGGGAAGAGTGTTCTGTTTGGAAGAGAGATAATATAGTGTCAAGGTAGCATCTCATGATTCTCTGTGTCTGGTATTATATTCTGACAACTTTTTTTATTGAACTTACGCAGTTTGTTGCGGATGCAAATGGATCATATTGATCTTTATCAAATTCATTGGCCTGATCGGTTTGTATGTTTATCTTGGCTTAAATTTTTGGTGATTTTGAATATTGCATGTCGGCCAGTTTTCAATTTTTCTTTTCGATATATGAACATATATAGATCTTAACTCTCTAAATGTTACACCAATCCTTGTAGCTACGTTCCAATGTTTGGAGAAACTGAGTATGACCCAGTCCGGCAATACCCTTCAATTGGTATAGATGAACAACTTGAAGCACTCAGCAGCACTGTGAAAGCTGGGAAGGTAAGTGGTATTATCAAGCAGTTTCAGTTGTCAACCTTTCAATATATAGTTACTGAATCATGATTATGAAAATGAGTACGTTTTCTTTTGCAGATCAGATATGTTGGTCTTAGTAATGAAACTCCTTACGGCATGATGAAGTTTATTCAGGTTGCTGAAAAACATCCTTGCTACCCGAAGATAGTATCTCTGCAGGTTTTTTCACTCCCATATCTTTTGTTTTATCTTTATCGCCCTCAGCCCTGAAAATCCCTCTATGGAAGTTTACTTCTTATGCTAATTTTCTTCTGTTTAGTGACAGAATTCATATAACCTGCTATGTAGAACTTTTGATTCTGCATTGGCTGAGTGCTGCCATCAGGAGAGGTATTCAATATTAATTACTATATAAGTTAGATATTACTTGATATTTTGGTGTATAAAAGATGGCTAGCTCTTGCTACAATATATTCTGATAAGTTACTACTAGACTAAATCGACATGAAATGATGAGCAATCTTCTTGGTGGCAATCAAAAAAGGCATAATAGATTACATAAGCAATCAGATTTATATTATTTAGATCAGCTTTAGTAGTAGCCCTAGTAAAGTTCAATTTTCTTCAGACAGATGGAGCAACGAAAGCTTAGTGCATGGAAAATTCTAACTTCTACTACATATGTACTGTAATTAGTTAATCAAAATAATTTTCTTGCATTTTTAGTTGAAGACTTGAAGCCTCATTGTTCTGTCTTTTCAGTATTAGCTTGTTGGCCTACAGTCCCTTGGCAATGGGTATACTTACAGGAAAATATTTTTCCCCGGGTGGTGGTCCAACAGACGCCCGGTTAAATCTTTTTAAAGGTATTTGAAACATATTTCAAGTTATAAATTTTTTTTTCTGAAATATTTTCACCTCATACCATCCTTCCTAACATAAAGGGAGAAAGGGGAAAAGGTAAGATATTTAACTGGTATGTATTAGTTTATCTAACTGATACTGTTGTTGTAAATTGTCACTGACAGGGAAGTATTCAGAAGGTGAATCTAGATATAACTTGTCCAACAAAATTATAAAGGTGGCTGCAGGGGTAAGTGGATCCCCTTAGTACTTTTGCTATGCTAATTGGAATTTCACATGTTGCTTACCAGCATGAAGAGCATTTTCGCATGTCTTTGATTAGTGTTTCGGAATTTTTCTTGTTTTCAAGAGAATCTGATGCTGTTTGAATGAGGAATATTGTTTAATTTCAATTGATAGCCGTTGAACTTGGACAATTGCTTATAATGGGGGGTTGACTTATTTTTTATTAGAATCTCTTATGCCTAAGTAGTTATTCTGTAGGCTAATTATAATCTCCATATCTTTCCCATTTTGCAGGAATACCTTAATATTGCAAAAACATATGGACTTCATCCTGTATCTCTTGCAATAGGTTTGATAAGATTTTCACATATACCTTTCCTTTTCCTGAAAATTCCATTGTGCTTGCTATTGATTGCAGTCCTTAAGCTCATCCATTATAGGTTACTGATCATTGTTTAATTTACATGTTGTAGCTCATATTTCCTCTTTGATTTTTCTTTTCATTATTTTTTATGTACTTTTTTGTTTCGCGCAGCCTTTGTTTTGCGGCATCCCCTTGTTGCTAGTGCCATTTTTGGGGCTACCAAATCGTGGCAACTGAAGGAGGTTCTGAATGCATGCAAAATTGAGCTCACATCCGAAGTAATTGAAGAAATTAACAAGATTCATTCAAGGTTTCCTAATCCATGTCCCTAATGAATGCATATAATTGAGTATGATGTGTCTAAAAACATTTCCCCCCCTTTTTTCAGGGATTAGCCTTTTTCAACAATTAGAAATATTATTAATGACTTTATTTATTTTACATTATCAACCAATCAAATCTTGCTACATTAGCATGTTTGGTTGACATTGTCTCTCACTTCTCTAAAAGTCATGCATATCGAAAGATCTAATTGGATGACAGTTACATTGTTAGTGGATAGAAAGTAAACTCTTTATTTATGGTTTAATCATCATTTTTGTGAAAGGTGTTCAACATTGCAAAAATTATCAAATAGGTAGTAAGAAGGCGTGTGGTACTAATACAAGTTAGGTTGAGTGGTAGGGAAGCTCATCCCCTTTCTAAAGAGTCTCGGGTTTGAGACTTGGAGATGACAAAACCTATGTCGGAAGGTTCGATCACCGTAAACTATATTAATCTGTCCCACTTGTAGTAGAGTATGAATATAAATGCAAGAACAAAATTAAAAAGATGTGCGGGCCTACTAATTTGTTACATGATGAATGAATAATGTTGAAATTTAAAAAAAGATGGATAATGATTTTGTTTTTGGTACACTGATGAAAAATGATGTTGAATTGATAATTTTCTTTTCGCACTTGCCCTAATTACCTTCGCTAAAATGATCTAGCAGATCTTTCAGAATATTTGGTCCTTGAGTATATGTGGACATTAAAAAAGACTTCCCTTCACAAAGCAATTTCATTAACATACAAATTTTAAATTAACAGTATGTAGTTGAATTGCTAGCCTTGCTGGCACCATTTGTGTCACCATTCACCCTAACATACATCTTCCTCTCTTTTCTTTTCTTTCTTTTTTTTATTTTTACTTTTTTTTAAGAAAAATAGATAAATAATTAAAACGACCCATGTCAAGTTTGTACTTGTGTCATGATCTCATCATCGCAACTAGACAAGTGAGTTACGGGATAATGGGATATAATAGACAAAAGATATATAAATAATGGATAAATGCACCATCTTTTTAAGGCAAGGAACATTTTCGGATTCCTGTTTGTGGGTTATTTTACAACGCGCTTTCGAAAATCGTGGAAACCAATCAAAATTATGCATATCACCTTTCATTCTTTCAACGTTAAAAATGTTATTTGTATATTTAATTTTATATACTCATATATATAATATTTAAATTAAATAATTAATGATTATTAGACGTTTAAATGTGTTAAAGCACAAATATTACAGGCGTTAAAACACAAATTTTATGTGTATTCATGCACAAATTTTATTTGTATTACATTATAGATCTATAATTCAGAGTTATATATAATTTGAACTTTATTTAAAAATGCACAATTATTACAAAATTATCAGAGTATTTTATAATCTGAACTTTATTTAAAAAAATGCACAAACATTATACGTAATAATGCATAAACTTTATTCCCAAGAGTGTACAATTACAAACTTGTAGATGATATTCTTAATAATATTTAATTAAGTGCACAAATATTATAAATATTAAAATATAAATTTTATGTATATAAATATAAAATATATGTATGATATATATTTTTAGGTTTAAGAGGACGTTTTGAACATATTCCAATCACCATAAGATTGACAATTGACAACTATAATATACAATTTCCCAAACTTATTTCATTGTCATAACGTGGCAGATCATTGCAGTAGTCACAACGAATTGGCTTAAGTTGATTTTCACATCACCCTATTATAATAGTACGTGTAATTTTTTTACATATGACATAATATAAGAAAATTAATAGTAAAAATATTACATAAATAAACAAAGATGAGAGAATTTAGTGGTGAACATGAATCGGGTCGGATTGGGACTCAACGTGATTTTAGTAAGTTGAATCGGGTTAAATTTTTTAAAATGGGTATTTGCTTGACTTGTGACCTGTTTGGGTTGGGTCAGCGGGTGACCCGCCATTTTAAAAAAAAATAAAAAGTCATTTTTTAAAATAAAAATATATATTATGTTTTGATCATAAAATGATTTTAGACTAAAAAAAAATCTAATAACAAAAAGAAAAAATTATTTTTAATATATATAAAATAATAAAAATAATAAAATAAATTAAAAATCAATGAATCGATTCAATTTTGACAAGTTAAATCCGACATTCAACTCAATATAAGTGATAGGTCAGGCGAATCTGACCCACCAATCACCCATAAGAGAATCTATTCATGTAAGACTCAAAATTCACGATCCAAAAATAGGTAGAGAAAGCGAAATAAATAAAGGAAGAGAGTTTCTTCATAGTTCATATGCTTTCAACAAATTAGTCAAGTATACGTGTTTAATAGCAAGTGTCGATCATTATTGTTTTTCCTCATTGTTTAATACATTCTTGTGGGTTCCACTTTTGTAATGGATATATTCGCATGGCTCTTATGATTAATAGTTGTGACCTACTTTCGATTATTCAATGAGCAAAGTACCAAACCTACACACTATCCTTATCCACTTTTTCTGTGTGTGTTGAAAGTAAAATGTGAATACGTATTCATTTTGGTTTAACTACCAAATTTTCGGGTGTTTTTTATTCCTACTTTTATTACCCAAATTTTCAATAAAAGCTCTATAAAAATGTTTGTTGAAAATAAAAATGCATATAGAATTGATAAGCTAGGGTCCCTACAAATGGTGGAGGAAGGCATCTGTTTCGGTGAACCAATCTTGGTTGGGTCTTTTTTGTTTTTTAATTATCATTCAAAAGTTGATGTGATTTTGATATTGCTCATCCCATTTAAAAGTGTTTACAAAATTACTTGCAAATTGTTGGGTGTTAAAATCTTGCTCACATCGTATTAATTGTACTTTGTTGCTACTTAATCCTATTAAACTGGCAAATGTCACTCCCGAATTCTCAGTATTAAGGAAAATGAATGATCTTTATCTTTTTTCCCAATCCCAAAATTAAAAAATTATAATGCCCTAAGTATGTAGCACATTTTAATATACTGAAACCCTCAAGTATGAGATTTTCTCTCAAATGTTGTGTGATCTCTGTGCCATATCTAATTAGATGCTTACAATTGTGTTAGTAACTACTCTATGAATTTCACGAGAAATTAAAAAGATAAATAAATTAATGTCTTTAAATAAAATTTTAAAAGTTTTTGTTCTTAAGGTGAGTTTGTCTCTTCAATAGAAGTGTATGTTATCGCCCATTTAACTAATAAAGCATATGCCTTTGTCAGTCGAGGGTTGGTAAGTGTCTCATGCTTTGAGTTTAAAGCCTTTTGCCAATAATAAAAAAATATATATAATTTAGTAAATAATTTAAAATCATTTACTCCTCATTTTATTAATTTTGTGATATATAACCTTACTTTAGAATAGTATAATCTATTTTTGACAATAATATTTGTAAATGGATTAAGTTTTTTTCTGCTGTAAGAATGGAATATATCTAATATCTTTACATACCAATTTCATGGGCAACTTTACACATATACCCCTTTTTGCAACTAAAGCTTACATAATTTGAGAAAAATATCAAAGATAGCTCACTAACAAAATAGCAAGAAAAGCTTTGTTTTTGAACTAAAAAAAATAGCAAGAGAATCCAAAAGAGAGAGAGAGAGAGAAATAATGACTGGCCACATATTGTGGTTTTAAAAATAATAATAATAATAATAATAATAAAATAATAATAATATATTGATAAATGATGGATACCATACCAAATGTATTAATCTATTGATCAATGGCGTGAATTGAAAAGTGATCACACCACATATATGTTTTATTACGTTACTAAACGTGATTGATTTTGATATTTATTGAAAATTATTCAAAATTTGATATTTGATATTTGATATTTGATATTTGATATATAAACAAACATAATTATTCAAACAGAAGAAACCCTAATTATTTTTTTGTTTTTAAAAAAAGAAAATCATAAGGCAGAGAAAGAAGAGGGCAAAGAGCAGGAAAGGGTTTTTGTTTTCACATAGTTTCTATTTCGGTGCAAATCGAGAGAAAGAGAGAAGCATACATACATATATATCTCGCTTCCATATTTACATCCTTTTCTTCTTCTTCTTCTTCTTCTCCTTCGTTTTGTTCTCGTTGTTGCGGCGGAACCCTAGCGGAGAAGAGAGAAGCCCGGCGAGGGCAGTGGCGGTGGCAGATCTGAGAGGGAGATAAGTGAGAAAGATTTAGAGAGGATGAGTGGCAAGGGCGGCGGCCAGAACAATGGAGGGAAGGGGTTGCCGTCGGGGATACCGACGGGGTGTCGGAAGATGGTTCAGAGCTTGAAGGAGATAGTTAGCAACATACCTGACAACGAGATCTACGCTGCTCTCAAGGACTGTAACATGGACCCTAACGAAGCTGTTAGTCGCCTCCTCTCTCAAGGTCTCTCTCTCTCTCTCTCTCTCTATCTCTCTGTTACTGGAGTCGAGTGAGCTTTTTAGTGAGTAGTTGTTGCTGAATGCTTCGTACTTGTTGTTTTACTTCCTTTTTATTTGTGCAGATCCTTTTCACGAGGTCAAGAGCAAACGCGAGAAGAAAAAAGAGGTGCGTTTTATGCGCCAAAAACCCTACACTTTACAATTGTCCCCCTCCTCCCTCTTTCTGAGTTTTGTTTTGCAATCCCTTTTCTCTGAGCTTTGCTTCACCCGCTGCATCTCGTGTGGTTTTTATTTTGGTATGATTTTAAATATGTACAGGTGGCTAGGTCCATAAATGCACAGTAACTGAATATTCTGTAGATGCATATATATGAAATAATGAGAGTTGAATTTGGTTTATGTACCCTCTTATTTTTTACAATCCTTTTTTGTTTTTAAAATCAGAGCAAGGACACTACGGATTCCAGGCCTCGTGGGACAAGTAATACCTCCAGCCGCGGCGGTGGTGCTAGGGCTGGCACAGACCGATATGTTGGCCGTGGTGCATCAAACCACCAATTCAGCGGTATGGTGATTTTGCTCTGATGTTGATGTGGACTTGATGAAATTTACCTTATACATCATTCTTGTTTATTTATTTTATATATTTTACTTTTTCGGAGGTCAGATTCTGGTCTCCTGCAGGGAAAACCTGTAATCAAAAAGGAAAATGGAACACCCGCTTATGGAGGCTCTGCTTCTTATGCATCTAGCGTTTTGGAGAATAACTTAAACAGGCACTTGCCATCCTACAGGTATGATGTATCTTTTCCTTCATATACATAAGTATACATGTGGAAAAAAATCTTTTATGCAATTCAAGTTCAGTAAAATTAAAGAAAATCTTATGGTTATGATGTGCTTATAAGTTAGGCACAGTTATTATTATTATTATTATAAAGAAATTTGTTATGTTCATTTAATGGTCAGTTCAAGCGTTAATGGGCAAAGGCACTTTTAGTTTGATATCCGATTAAGTATTTTGTTACGTGTGTCTTTTTTTTTTAGCCATTTTATGACAGTTGTGGCATGAACTGGTTTTCCAAATATGCAGCATTAAATTAATCCCTCAACATCACATTGTTGCCCTCTATGTGGTCAATGACACTGAATTAGAATAAAACTAATGACATTAATTATTGTTGAATGACCAATTTGTCATGAAGGTGGTCAATGACACCAAATGGGACTGATAGAGACTCCGCCCAGAGTAAACCTAATTAGCCCAAATACGAAGAGTATACCAAGAGAAAGATTGGGGGGGGGGGCAGTGGCTACGACAAAAGGAGAAATAAGGATTGGCTAAAATAAGGAAAGAAGGATTGAAGAGGGAAATAAGTATGATTAGGCAGGAGATAAATGAGATTGATTTGGAGTAGAATTAGGCAACACTTTATAATATGTTAGATTGATTAGGTGAGACACTAAAATTGTTTCCCTAGTTTAGGATAATATCTCATATCTAGGGTGCTCAGCATTAGTTAGGCAATTATGTAAGTAGGACTAGGCGGGTAAAGGGATCCTTTATTCCTAGGCTAGGTTCTCTACCATTCTGTCTTGTTTCAGAACTTTGTTCTTATATTTCATCCATTCTACTGCCTTAGAATTGGCACCCCCACTGGGTATTGGTTTCACTATTCAATAATAAAAAGTTACGTGATTTACCTTTAGAGGACTACGATGTGGCTTTTCTTTGAAATTGGTCCTGAAAGCACTTGAATGCCAAACTCTATCAAAATATAACCAAGATTTAGTTCCTTTCTCTCACGAATGTTCAAAACTGTTGCAGTGATTCTGTCGGTGTTCGTGATGGACTGTCTTCATCTTCACAACATGGTGGATTTCAATCTGCATGGACGGGGAACCCAGGTCAAGTATCAATGGCTGATATTGTCAAGATGGGTAGGCCACAGGCCAAGGCATCCATGCCGAACTCTTCTATCCACAGTGGCAATCAACAGAATGTATATGCACCACCAGCATCTTCATATCACAATTTGCATTCATTGCAAGGTCATGGTTCCAATGTGTCAGAGACAAACAATGATCAAGGCTTTGCTATTAACCAAAACGTTCAACAGAATGATGAATGGCATTCTATTGAGCAACTACCTGCTGTTTCTGTATCATCTGCCGTTGACGCCCATGCAAATTCCGAGTGCAATACAAACTCTTCTAACTTTGGTGAAGCTAATCAGCAACTGAAGACCCATGTAAATGAATGTGTAACTGCAGATGGTCCAGTGGAGAATCCAGACAATGTTGGATCTGCTTCCATATCTGCTATATCTGAGGATAATCCTGAAAGTGCACCTGCTTTTGATGGTAGCTTGTACACGGACATGAATTCCTTCCAACCTCACCGGCATCCTTTTGATAATAATGAAGGTGACTATGATGCTTATGCTTTTACAAGTCTCGTGTTCTTTATTTTTTCTAATTGAACATTTTTTTTACCAAAAAAAATTATTAACTCTGTACTCCTCAATTTTCATGTTATGTTTGTTTTCTGGGATTTGGTCCTTCAACATCAGTATTATTGGTTTATTTTGTTTTGTTTCTCACCTTCCAAACATGTCAATAGTTTAGTGTATTTGTATTGCCTCTCTGATGGTTTGGAAGGAATTTTTGCCCTACTATTTGGAATTTATGACCACATTAGATATGTGCCTTCCTCCATTTGGTCTCTAAGTTGGAACATTTTACATCTTACCTTTCAGCTGAAGATAGTGTTTCATCAGTGGCCACAAACTTAGAGCAGCTCAATTTGCACAAGGACGATCAAGAGGAAGAACAAGAGGAGGACAATCCTCTTGTTGTAATTCCAAATCACCTACAACTACATACTCCAGAATGCTTTAGTCTAAGCTTTGGAAGTTTTGGATCTGGAAATAATGCTACTGCCCTTTATGGCTCTGGGCCATATTCATCTCAGCCTTTGGAAAGTAACTTGGAGGATACTTCTGGAGCAATAGATGTTTCAGCAATTGGATCTGCAGATGCTAGGCATGTGCTTAGATAATAGTATGCTTTGCTGCAATATTCTGGTCATTTGTAGTTTATTTACTTTAATATCTTTTTCTTGCAGAAATCCTGACTATTATGGAGATGAACATCTTGCTACTGCCTCAGATGGAAATTTAGTTCACAGAACTGTTGCAGATGCCGGGACTTACGAACATTCTTCCAATTCACAGCCAGAGGCTTTGAAATCTGAACCCCCTGAAACTGCTCAGGAAAATCAATACTCCTTTCATTCATCTTCACATGAGTTTAATTATGAAAATGCCCAACAGCCAGATGTTACATTTCCTCATACACAGACCAGCTCGCAGATGCAGAACCTGTCTCCTTTCTCTAGTGTAATGGTAATGCATAGAGTTGATAGATTTTTGGATATGTACTGTACAAATGTCTCAATGCTGGGCCTTGAATGAATTAGAGTTGGTTCTAGAATAATTAGAGATCTTATGTTTTTAAAACCTGCGGATGGTTGGTTCTATGCAATTGTGTTCCTTAAAGAGTATATCATGCTTATGCTCACAGAAAAGCTTGGTAGTTGGTTAGTGCTTAGTGGCTTAATTATAAAAATTACTTTGGATTTTGAAGGATGCGTTTTATATTAATATTCAATTATTGGGAATTTGGACATATAATTGCCTACTCTTGGATATTTATTCTTATTGCTGAGCCGATGACTGAGCTTTTTTTTAGCACGCAAGTAGTTGAGTGATATGTAAAATATGAATTTCACTCATTTGCTTCGTAAATAACTTATAACATCCTGCAATTATTGTAATGTAATATATTTTTCCCCCAAAACTATACTATGATGCTGATTGTTTCTTTGATGTAATGATAATAACTGAAATTGCAGCAGCTTCTGTCTTTTATCTTCTAATATCAATATATCTATCAATTCTGCTATCCACATCTAACTTTTAGTGTTGTTTTTATAGCAGGGATACACAAATTCTTTGCCCAGTTCTCTGTTAGCTTCAACAGTGCAAACTGCTAGGGATGATATCCCATACTCACCCTTCCCTGCAACACAATCAATGCCTGCAAAGTATAGCAACATTGCTTCGTCAATTGGTGGACCCACTATAACCATGTCAGAGGTGCATTTCTAGCTTTTTTTCCTCTTTAGAGAGTCTTTTGAAAGAGGTTGATTATATTAATAAAATCTATTATTATGGCTCAGTATTTGATTATCCTTAGCTCAAAAAAGGATACTGGTATTAATAATTTATGCTTTTGTTATATTTAAGGACTGCAATAGTAAATCAATAAATTCTTTAATAAGCATGAATGATACCTGTATCTATTTAATAAGCAAAAAAATTTCTCGCCGGTATTGTTGTAGTTCAACCTTGGTGTTGTCTGTTGTCTGTTTTCTCCCCATGTCTTCAAGTGTATTTGGATTGAGCATAACTCTTGTATCTTTAAAATAGTAGACATTCGACAAGCAGATCTTGCAGGATAGGATTAAGCCATTAGCCTTTACTAGGTGCAAAGTGCGTGATCTTTATAGAGGGGTTTCCCTTTTGTAAATGCTTAGAGATTGGAAAGAGCATGTCTTCTTTTGCTAGTTTTTTTTTTTTTTTTTTTTTTTTTTGTAATGAGGATCTCCTGTCCTCCACTATCTTTGTATTATTCTTCTTTTATATAAGGTTGGATTTTTATGTATAAAACAGAACCTGTCGTTGTAACCAGTGATCATTGATTTGATCCAAGTATTTCTTCACTGCTGTTTTTCTATGGCACGTGATGTGCTAGTGATGTACTGGCAGGATAAAGATTTTTTTGGCTCCATGCGTACATGCACAAAGTAGTCCTTTGACTTGCGGAGGAGTTATGCTAGTACTACTAGACCACTCTATTCATTTCACATCATTACACTAGAATTATGTGCTTGTCTGTGATTAAAATTTGTTAATTCATCCCTTAATTCACCTCTTAAAAGTGCATTTTTTTGTTTAAAAATTGTGTTATTATATTTCAGAGTTAAATGTTATATTTGTATCTTGAATTTGTGTTGGAACTTGGAAGAGGGGGGACAAAGGAATTCAGTCTCCTGATAAGTTTCTTTGTCAACACGCAGGCTCTACGAGCAAACAGCATATCTACACCTCAACCTAATCAACAGGCACTGCCTGCCAGTGTAACCACTGCACCTGCACTTCCTCAGCACTTGGCTGTGCATCCCTACTCCCAACCTACTCTTCCCCTGGGACATTTTGCTAATATGATTAGCTATCCCTTCATGCCCCAGAGCTATACCTACATGCCATCAGCGTTTCAGCAGGCTTTTGCTGGAAATAGCACATACCACCAATCTCTGGCAGCCGTGCTTCCACAATATAAAAATAGCATTTCTGTCAGCAGCTTGCCTCAATCTGCTCCTGTTGCATCTGGATATGGTGGTTTTGGTAGTTCAACCGGCATTCCTGGAGGAAATTTTCCTTTGAATCCACCTTCTGCCCCTACTAATACAACCATGGGATATGACGATGTTATAAACTCCCAGTATAAGGACAACAATCATATGATGTCACTGCAGCAGGTAGAAAGATTATTCAAAAATGCTTTACTTTGCTACAGTTTTTTTTCATTTTCTGTGTTAAAGTTTTTGTTTGGATTGAGCCAATTTGCAATCATCATTGCAACCCATATTTGATCTTGAAGTGAAAGGTGCGCATTTTTTTTTTTCCTTGCCAGAATGAGAATTCTGCCATGTGGGTTCAACAAGGGCATGGATCTCGAACAATGTCTGCAGTTCCTCCGAGCACATACTACAACTTCCAGGGACAGAGTCACCAACAACAAGGTGGATTCCGGCAAAGCCAGCAGCAGCAGCAGCAGCAGCAGCAACCATCACAGCATTTTGGAGGACCCCTTGGAGGATACCCTAATTTCTACCATTCTCAGGGTGGCATTTCCCTTGAACACCAACAGCAGCTGCAGCAGCTGCAGTTGCAGCAGCAGCAGCAGCAGAATCCTAGGGAAGCATCCCTTGCTGGTTCTCAAAGCCAGCCTTCCAAGCAGTCCCAACAACTATGGCAAAACAGCTACTAATCTTTAATCACCTCCCGGTTTTTGAGGGTCTTGATGATGATGTGAGCTTGGAAAGTGACCAATCAGAGAGGCGAGAGGCAGTTTCACCGGTCAAATAATTTGTGTACCATTATTTGGTCTTTTAAAAGAGAGACCGTAATGTGGCTGCTGCCCTTGTGCTGCGGGTTGTATTCTACATAAATTATGCTCGTATCGTGATGTTTTAACGTAGGTACTAAGTGTGCTAATTCCGTACAATAGTTTTTTTTTACTTTTTTTTTTCTTTTAAATTATTCTCATCGGGTTATAGTGGAAAGTTTTTTATGGATGCTACTACCTCTAAACTGTCTTAGTTCAGATTTATTCCTCTTATTTTCGCATTCTTTTATATGATATCTGTATGGTTAGAAACAAATATAATGCTTTAGTCGACCAAAAATAACAAACTGCATGCTTTTGATTGTGCACAGTAAATTGCCAAGACTTTACCTATAAAAAAAATTAGAGGAAAACTTTAAATTGCTCCTCACGAGTTAAAAATCCGTTTTGATAGACTAAAATATATTCTTAGTTCATAACGTAATAAGTTTAACCCAAAATGTGAGACTAGATTAGATTAAGGTCACCAATAATTTAGGGGTTAAATTAATGTCCTACAACTCTTTTGAGGATTGATTTGAAGTTTTCTTCGTAAAGCACATTAGGTTTTTTTTTTTTTTTTT
>QANU01102670.1:850026-914797 GCA_003254905.1 Nissolia schottii | reverse complement strand
TCTCTCTCTCTCTCTCTCTCTCTCTCTCTCTCTGTGTTGCCGTCAATGGGGCGGTCTTGTGGGCTCTCTCTCGTGGCGCCGTCGTTGTTCCGGTGAGAAGCAGGTTTAGAACGTCATATCGTCTTCTTCCTCTCATCCCAGTTTCATAACCGTCATGATCATCCTCAGTAAGAAGCAGGTTCTCACTTTCTCACACACTCTATTAATTTTCTTTCTCTCACTTTCTCACATATCTGTCTCTCTTATACTCATACTCACTGTATCACTTTTAATACACAGGGTTTTGGGGACCAAATCCAACATTTTCTACCCTTCTCCACTGACTCTGAAGTGAGGAATGTGTATTTGGGCCGACTCACACGAGGTGCCTTTCTGTAACATTTTTTAATTGGTTTTGTCATTAGAATGTTGTTGCAACTTGATTTTATGTATTGCTTGACTCTAGTTTAATTGCATTTGTTAGGCAGTAGGTGTCCTCTACATTATTTGTTTTTCTTTTATTTATTTTTGGTCCTTGAAAATGTGTTGTTATTGACTTTTGGTCCTTGAGAAATATTAATTTATTTGCTATTGAATATTGAAATTGTTGTTATTAGGATTTTGTAACGTATAGTCTTTTATGTGTTTGAATTTGACCCATTGTATTGACTAGTGACAAAAAATGACGTGTTGTTTATTTCTATTATTTCAGGATGAGTTTTTCTTTGGTTTTTCACCATGCGGGTAAGATCCATAAAGGGTCACTAGTAAATTATGTGGGTGAAGTAGAAGTCGTGCATGACTTAGATATTGACCAGTGGTCTTATTTTGAATGTCTGAATGAAGTGAAAAGCCTTGGATATAACAATGATGTGCTATTATGGTGGAGAATTCAGGTTCTGGTACATGTGTTGGCACCTATCACGAATGGTTCACATGCAATAGTTATGCTATAAAACACAAATGTGAAGTTGATGTGTATGTAGAGCACATGAGGATGTGTTTGAGTTAGAAGGTGCTCATGAGGATGGTTAGGGTGAGTGTGTGACCCAAGTTGAAAAAGATAGTGTGAATGAGGGGAAAAGGGCAAGGATAATGAAAAGGAGAAGGAGAAGGACAAGGCCAAGGCTAGTGTGAAGGAGAAGAAAAACGAGAAGGTAAATCACAAGGTAGAGCGTTATGAGGTAGCTGAGGGAGTTCAAGAGGTAATTTTCATAACAATAATAACGATTCTTTCTTTCTTGCTTTAACATGTAAGGTATGTAAGGTGCATCTAAATATTCATATTTTTGTTATGCAGGCTAATGATGAGGAGAGAAACAGAATATAGCACAAAGAGACAAGAGGAAGCGAAAACAAAATGTCCACAATGATCTTCCTAGTGATGATGCTGGCGACGATGAAAGTGATGTTGAAAAGCATGAAAATGTCAGTAACATGATATTTGGTGATAGTGAGGTGGAAAGAGACTTCGGAAATGATAGTGATGGTTGGGATGGATGAGACTAGAATAAACCAATTGGGAATAAAATCAAAGAAATACAACAAAAAAGGTAAAAAAAAAAAAAAAAAAAAAAAAAAAAAAAAAAAAAAAAAAAAAAAAAAAAAAAAAAANAAGCAGCAGACAGATGTGGATGATATGTGGAATCTTGGCATACATAGTGGTATGCACGACTTGGATGATGAAATTGATAAGGAGGAATTGAAATCGGATGATGGTTTTGAAACTGAGTTGGAAGGTAGAAAAAGGTATATTAAGTTTAGAGTGGAGGATATGTGTGCATCATTTGAATTCAAGTTGAACATTGAGTTTTCGTCATTGAAACAATTCAAAGACGCTTTGTTGGAGCACTCTATTCTAAACAATAGAAGCGTCAAATGGGTTAAGAATGACAAATGGAGAGTGAAGGTTTTTTGCAAAAGCAAGGATGTATGTGACTTCATGCGTTTGTGTAGTAAGGTAAGTAGGCGTCACACATATAAGATTAAGACGTAGGGGAACCATTCTTGTGGGTTGGTTTATAAAAAATAAAAATGTGAAACCAAGATTTGTAGCGAAGGCATTGGTAAATAGGGTGAAGTGTAGTAAGAAGGTGTCACTCAAGGACGTTAGGTATGAGATGAAGTCCAAATACTCATGTGGCGTCTCGCGTTGAACAGCGTTCAAGGCAAGACATATTGCAAAAGAGATGGTTGAGGGAGATGAAGGTGCCCAATATAACTTATTGTGAAAATATATTGTGGAAATTAGAAGGGTGGCGTTGGTTAATGACTTAATGTAATGTTGAACTTCAAATTTAGATTCTATTATTAATAGATAATAAACCCTGCAATGCTAATATAGTTCAATGAAAAGGTCGCGTTCCTACAATGATAAATACCTTCTCTTTTGGTATGGCAGAAGTAACACTCAGAAGAAGCCAAATACTACTTTGAGAAGCTCTTAATTGTCCTATTAGCTTATATGCTTAATGCAGGGTATTTTGCCGTAGAAAAATGTATGTGTGTGTAACTCTCAACAAGGTGTGAGTTTCCAAGTTTTCTCTATGTATGCATCAGACAAATTTATTAATCGTTCTGTTAGAAAATTAGCCAACCAATATGGTAAAAACATAAAACTCATAAGTCTCACAATGGCATGTTACTTGTCGTGTGCCATAAGGTTATAAATAGTTCACTTGTATGTCCAATCAAGAACCTGTTTGTTAATGCAGCATGTTGCTATGCCAACCTTAATTGGATAATCACAAACTATTTTCGAAGTAGAGTAGAATCAAATAAGCAATAGCCGACGGTGAAGAGAGAGAGAGAGAGAGAGAGAGAGAGAGAGAGAGAGAGAGAGAGAGAGAGAAAGAGCGAGAGATGAAGTTGCGGAGTGGTCGTCGAGAAAGAGTTGCCATCAAGAGAGGACGTGAATCCATTGAGAGAGAAAATGAATTGGTTGAGAGGTAGTGACCCAATGTGAGACTTTGGGTTTCTGAGAGAAAAAGAGTGATTATTTCCTTCTTTTTTATTTTTTTTCATTTTTTTTTAAATAATCATTGGTCAAGTTTTGAGTAAATGGCTGAATCAAATTTTGGGTGGATGAATGGTCACGTGTTTGTCACATGACATGCACATGACACATTTAACGTTAGTAGATAACGTCTCCTACCAACGACAGAGACTAAACCTAACCAAATTTTTTTTATTTAAAAAATTTTTCAATGACCAAACACAAATTTTTTAATTTTACAAGGACTAAAAACATATTGGGTTAATTAAGTTTTTAGTCCCTGTAATATGAAAAAGTTTGGTTTTAGTCCCTCATGACAAGTTTTAGTCCCTGTAAAATGTAAATTTGATTTTGATCCCTGTGGACGGTTGGTGATGGACGGTAATGGCGTGTTAGTTAACCCGTCATCTTGGACCATTTCTACATCAAAGTCCATCACCAACCGTCCATAGGGACCAAAATCAAATTTTCACATTTTACATGGACTAAAACTTGTCATAAGGAACTAAAACCAAATTTTTTCATATTACAGAGATTAAAAACTTAATTAACCCAAACATATTTAACCATTTCTTTTGTATAGTAAGTTTTACTAAAATTTTCAAGTAAAAAGTAAAAAATTAGAAATAATATATTATTCTATACAGTTACTATTAGTTATTAGCCCCACAATAATGGTCTAGGGCCACCCCTCCTCGTGTATGCTTTTATAGGACGAGAAATAAGCACAAACACCATAAACAAGTCCTACAAAATTAGGACACATCCCAGCAATGACAAGCAAAATGACAGGAGAAAAAAAATGGAAGTCCACAATAGCTCTAGCTAAGGCTCTCGTAGAGCATGATACCTTCCAAGAATGATACTCAACCAATAAATAGGATCTCATAACACCAGTGACCAAATCAAAAAATAAAACAAATCGTTGCAAGAACAGGTGGCTTTCCATACAAAAGAAAGCATATATCGACCAAATGATGTCATAAAGCGAACCCTATTCGGCGTCTGATCACACCAAACAGTTACAAATTCAGCTAGTAAGCATATAAGCATAGGACTAAAAATACCACTCCAACACAAAAGGATGTATAAAATCACAAATCATGAGACAATGAAACATGCGAAGATTGTTGAAAGTGCAATAGACATTATGCCACAACTGGGAAAATTGAGACCATAAACTGGCCAAAATGACCATCCCAGAAACTAGAAATTCCCATGAAAGTATGTAAGCTTTTAAGGGGCACTCCCCATAACAGAGACAGCTATTCATGATTGTTTAGTTGGCGCGGCTTTTGATCACATCGAGACCCATCTCAGTGGGATCAGTTGCTTGCAACTCTACTTGAATCCCATCCAGCTCTCTCTTGAACCTGTCCTTGGAGCTTGCATAAATCATCTTGCTTCTCACCCTCGACGAGTCAGGGGACCTTCAAATGAAAGTAATATTGACTGAATTAGCATCAAGGCAAAGATCAACAACGGCAACTAGCGGGCCTAAAATAAACATTACCACGCAATGAAGAAAATCCTGCTTTTGGGGACATTGCCTTCCGTCATATACTCAAAATCATAGACAGCATAACGGCACTCATCCGCAGGGAGGCAAGAAGTGAAATCGTCATAGCCTTGGGCTGGCTCACCAAGCTTCTCCACAATGACCTGCTTCTGATTCTCCTCGATCTTATAAACAATGAACCTGTGTGTCCTTTTTGTCTTTAGCTCCATGAACCTTAGCTTGCAGTCATCATGGACCGCCATACCCGAAGCTGCATTGGCCTGTAAAATTGAAGACACACATAAAGAGTAAATCCAAAATGGCTTGGCTGACACTCGCCACTATTTAATTGTCGGCCAAACTTGCAAAGCAATGATGAGCAAGCAGATCAACAAGCCCATATGATATGTATACATTCATACGTTGTTCTTTTTGCCATTAACAGAAAGTAATATAACAAACATCGAAGGGTTATAAAACTTGAGCTGATTTGATACCGATTCATATTAGGAGGTGAAGATTCCGTGGATGAGATTTTCATACAAATCTTATGCCAAAGAATTTTTATCCCAATTATATGGAGACACCTATGGTTTAAAAGATGCACATACAGTGTCGTCCAAAACCATCGTGGGTAGAAACAAATAGTCTTTCAAAAGTCATAATGAGCAATATTATGTATACAAAACATAATTCTCATTAATAATTAATGAATATAAATATAATGATTATAAATGACTAAAAAGTATCACATCTGACTTTACCAAATCACAAAAACAAACGAGATCAGAAAATCTCACATCGCTCCGAAGACGAAAGACATCAGATGCCAGTGTAGTACAGAGCAAAATTAAATTTATTATATTATGATGACGGCGACGGCGATGAGGGGTTGATTAGGGTTATTACACTAAAATTGGGAAAGAAAATCAGATCTGCAGGGGGAAATGATCGATAGGCAGTGGTTGAAGTTGAATTGATCAGATCGAGGAGCCAGTAAGTGATTCATCTCAAACGACAAGATCAGCAACTAGTGACGAAGATATTGCCAGAATTTCGAAATTATATATATATTTTTTTAAAAAAACGTGAATAAATAGTTAGATTAGCATGTAGATAAATGAGGAGTGGAAATAGAAGAGAGTTGAAAAAGAAAAGAAAAAGAAGAGAAGAGAACTAACCATGGTTGGTTGCTTTCTTGCTGTGTGTGTTGGGACTCGGAAAGAGAGGGGAAGGAGGAGATATAGGAATCTCTCAATCTGTGAATGGAAGGAAAGAGTAGCGTGAGGATGAGTAAAGGGGAGAAGAGAAATTAATAACTAAATATCCTAAATAAATAAATAGATAATAATATATATATTTTCTTAAAGCGCAGAGCAGCGGAGTGAGAGAGGAGCGCGTGAGTAAGTATCGAAATGTCGCGTATCCTTCGTGTCTGTGTTTAGCTGAGCTGGGTTTTTACTTCATATACGCCTCTCGTGCCTGCGTATTGCGGTCGCGTAGACCCGTTTTATGACTTCATTCTCTTACGGGTCAATTTAATGAACAAAAATGTTACGTATATACTCAATTTCATACACCCGTACATACACCTTTAATAATGCACAAATTTTATTTTTACGAGTGTACAAACATTACAGACTTGTAAATGATACTCTCAACTATACTTAATTAAGTGCACAAACATTACATGAGTTAAAACACAAACTTTATCTATATAAGTACGGGGTATATGATTTATGGTGTAGGTGTAGCAGAACTCTTTGACAAAAAACAGAGGGACCTAGTAAAAAGAAACTTTTGAAAATATTAAGTTAAAATAATTATTTTTTACTGAAATTACAGTTAAAAATCATCAGATGCATTCCTTCCCCCTCCTTGTGATGGTAGCCGTTGTAATGTAATTTTGATAGGGTTATTTTGTCTGACAATTTGCAGTTCCTTTATGTTTGGTAGAGTCATCTCATGTCACAAATTACAATCCCTTTATGCTCAATTTGAGTTGCTTGGTTTGTCGTCAGTCTCTCGTAGATCTTCTCTACGCTGGTTTGATTGTTCTCTACCTCTCTATCATCCTGCATCACCACTCCCCCACCTCCTTCATCCAATTCTCCCGTTGCCAGCATATAACCCTTGTAAAAGCATCATTGCCTGCCTTGCATCCGGAATCATGGATTTAGTGTGGTTGTGAGACATTTGATTAGCTCTCCCCGCAACCTCCTTTCACCTCCAATTGGTTTCTTTAGAGAAACCCCTGAGCTTACCATTAAGAGAGGCTTTGTGCGACTGTCGTTGAGGTTGTCGTTTGGTGTAAACCAACACCGAACCTTGTCATCATCCTTTTGCATCCCTAAATTCTTCCTTATTGTAAGGGTTGTCAACTGCCACGGAGGAGAGTCCTGCTCCCATGGTGGTGGGTAAACCAATCGTCCCCCTACACACGATTTTTATAATAAAAAAAATTTATGATTTTCTATACTATTTTTTTTTTGCGTTTCACGTATTTGCTTTAAGTTAGATTTTGTTGAACAATCATGTGTCAGTTAGTCTTAGTAGGATGTAGGTGGGATTAAGATATGAAAGAGTTTGATTTTAAGATAACAGAGTTAATTTACTTGAACAAACTCACTTAGGATTGGACAGTCTGAGATTCTCCTTGTAAACGAATACTGTTATGGATAATTTTTTTTACATTTTTACCCAATCAAATCATTTTACATGCATAATTTTGTAAGTAATTGAGTGATAGGTTCAATTAATTTTACTTATGTTATGTGATAATATTTTATTGAAAACTTTACATTGTCAGTGCATAATTTTTTTTATCAATATTAAATCAAAGCCAAAAAAAAATTAAATAGAGCATAATTTTTAAAGAATTACATTATTTGAGTTCATTCTTTATGAGAAGCCATGCCCTATTACATTTTAAATTTTTATTCAATAATAAATATAATATAAACAGACATAATATCTTATACCAAATAAATACTAATAACGTTTCTCATTTTTTAAATAATCAACTCAATTAGTTTCACCTTACTTTAGCACTTTCCAGCAGAAGTGGAGTGAAAGAGAAACAATGTGTTTGTGGTTCCTGTTTTTCTTTTATTTTCGTAAAAAAAAAAAAAAAAAAGTCATATTCGCGTACACGAACCCTTCCTCTCCGTAGTCTAAATAATTCGAGAATATATATTTTTTAAAATAAAAGAAAAAAAATTTACAAACATGAATGTATTCATATGAGCATATGTTGGCAATTTGACCGAGTCTCAAGGGTTAGCGCCCACACTTTCACCCCCAAACATAGCATCTTGTAAAAACAAAGAAGCGCTTAATTTGAGAATCAACAAAAAATGAAAAAGAAAACCCAACAAATCTATTAGCTGTTCCCGCGGATATTGATCAGTCATAAGGAAAACATGAGCGCCCGATTTTATATTTTCATCATAATTATTCCCCTAATTAATTCCCTTCCTCCCTGCATCTGCATTGTGCATGGTTCCAATTAATCGCATGAATCTGATTCGATTGAAAAATTGGATTAACCCTAATTTGCAGCAGCAGCAACAACAATAATTAAGGAATGGCGAGTACGATTAGGAACAACAGCACATCGCAATCGCGGAAAGTGATGGTCATCGCCGATCCGACGAGGGAGTCGGCGGGCGCGTTGCAATACGCGCTGTGCCACGCGGTTCTGGAGCAGGACGAGTTGATCCTGCTGCACGTGGAGAACACGAGCTCGTGGCGGAACACGATCTCGACGTTCCTGAAGATGCCGTCGCTGGGGGGAGCCGCGACGGCGTCGTTGGAGGTAGGAGGAGGAGGGGGAGGGGCGGAGGGGGAAGTGGATTTTCTGGAGGAGATGAAGAACGCGTGCAGGGCGTCGCAGCCGAGGATAAGGGTGAGGGCGATGAAGGTGGAGATGGATGGGAAGGACAAGGCGAGTACGATTCTCTCACAAAGCAAGACTCATGGGATTGATGTCATAGTTATAGGCCAGAAGCGCAATATTTCTTCTGCTTTGTTAGGGTAATTATTTTACCTCCACACACAAATCTTAAATGGATTTGTTCTATATCCATCACGCATTTGGATTGTTTAAAGTGAAAGACTCTATCCTCTAAATTAAACAATCTTATTTTAAAAGACCTTTACCCGATTCAATTCATATGAGTCGGCACATTGTTAACTATAAATCCTTTCTTGCCAATTTTGTTGCTTTCTTCTCTGTATTTGACATAGCATGGTATTATTACTTAGATGAGACATGCACTAATTGCATTTCCATAAAATGGAAAATTGCTAATCGGTCACAATTTTGTAGCATTAAAATGATATGTCATCATCTTTAATCTTTGAATGAATGGGTGATCTTATTTTTTAGACTTATTAACCACTCCTCGTGAGTCTTTGACAAATTCGTGAACAAATTATGTAGCATTACTCTCACTTTTATTTTTATTTCTATGGTTTTACAGCTTTCATTTTTTCCATCTTTTTAGCACTTTCAAATTGAAATAACTTGTATTCATCATTCATGTATTGGGAGGCGGGCAAGTGCACAAGGCTTCCGTCTAATAGGTTTTTTGAAAGGTAGAAAATGTTAACAAGCAGAATTATTATTCATGTAGTATTTTGGAGTAAATGTTAATTTAGTGGTGAATTAGAAAGAAACATGGATTAGTGCATTGCTTAAGAAAAAATCCCCACTGTTAAGTGAAAGGTAACTAATAATTCAACTTATGTGCAATTATGCGACTGAAGAATACTGGTGCAGAATGTTAATTTCATATATAAGCGGTGGTGAAATTAACTTGTGGCTAATGTCAATGTTTTATGGCAACAGATTTAAACGAGCTGGGGGAGGGTCATTGAAAGGGGCAAAGATGATAGACACAGCAGAGTATTTGATCCAAAACAGCTCTTGCACCTGTGTGGCTGTACAAAGGAAAGGCCAAAATGGGGGCTATGTTCTCAACACTAAAACTCACAGAAATTTCTGGCTCTTAGCCTAAAAAGGCTTCACACTTCCATTGGATTCATGGGGTTCTTAAATGGTTTGCCTTGACCTGTAAGACTGCAGGAAACATATTAATTTCATTTACTTATAGATTTTTAGTCAAATATTGTTGTAGTTTCCATTTGTTCCTACTTTTTTTTTGGTTGAAAAGAAAAAACCATGGATGTGCATGTTATCCTGTGCTTTTGAAAGCACAAAACTTTTACCATAGAAAGTGTAGCTAATTTTTTTTTTTCTTTTATAGAAAGCCAACAAAACACCAATCAGCCTGAAAAGAAGAACACTTTCGGTGGGACTCAATGAAATATAATAAGGATCTTCGTTGCACTGCTATCTAATCAAATATTTTCAAATTAAAGAAGTTAGCAGACAAAAAGATTCATGATTGATCCCATATAACAGAGACATTGCATATATCCACGTCACAGAAAAAAGAAACATTGCATATATGTCATTAGCCATGAGATGGTAGGTAATCAAAAAGAGAATTAATATACTTAAAGTAAACAATTCATGATTGAAGACATTATATGAAAACTCAGGACTAAGATCATCTTCCATAAACAAGGCAATGATTCCACTAACACACTTTGTATTACTTTACCATTAACTGTTGCTGCCATAAATAACTTCATTTTTCCAAATTTCCATTGGACGCTCTCTCTAGTCTTGGGAACATTCCTATAGTAAGTGTATTATGGAGTAAACTTTTAAATTCGTTTCCGAGCTTTAGAAAATATTAAATTCGTACTCAAGTTGACATCTGTACATCAGATTCGTCTCTAAGATTTGCACCATGTCTATCAAATTTGTCCTAGATCTTTGATGCTAGGGACAAATTTGATGTAGGAATGTTAATCTTGGAGATGAATTTGCTATTTTATAAAGCTTGGGAACGAATTTGATCAACGCTATCAATCTGAGGGACAAATTTAAAGGTTTACTTATATATTATGGAACTTGGTCCATCACTCAACTCCCTCCTATTTCTCATGGGAAAAAAAAAAACCCACAAATCTACACATTTCTGATAAGAAACAACTCGAAAGAGACTAACGAAGCTACACATTTTCACTGGATTCTGTAATCACAGAGAGCAGAAGTCTGTCCCCTATTATAAATCTCACATCCTTTATCCATAGCTCTAGTGGAATCTTTTGTTCCTGAGCCAAAACATTGTTAGAATTAATCAGTATAACTGCAAAATCACATAAACAAAGCATTGTGCACATAATAAGACACAATTAGAACCCTAAAACATGGCAATTATGAGAGTGCTGTGACTTACTTGGTAAAGACGGTAGCTTCTGAGTAATAAACACATTTGCGATGGTTTTAAATGGTTTGAGACTCTTGCCACTAGGTTAGGAAACAGCACATTTTGTGATCGAGGTTTCAATGCCCCATATATCTTTGGATCTGTACCATAATAAAAAAAAAATAGTCAAACCCTTAATTCAAGCACTTGTTAACATGCATCCCAAAATAATTGCATACTACTATCAAGTACCAACGCGTGTTTGGTTCAAGATATACATTATTTCATAATGAATCGACCTGACTTGAGTCATTTTAGATGTGGCGCAATGGACTAACCGGACTTTGTGATATTAGGTGTAGTGCAATAGATGAATCAACCTGACTCGAGCCATATCAGTTATAGTGTGGTGGACATTGGATACCGGTAAATTATACCAAAGAATTGTGTACTACTTAATCGAAACAAATAATGCAGGAGATGAGAAGAACACCCTACTTACCCTTCATATGATTATACTTGAAACCTAGAATATAATCAGGATGAATGTGTGAATTCATGAAAGCAGTCCATATGACATGTCTCCTAGGAGCTGAAACATCGTCAACCCGTGTCGTATTGCCTAGAACTTGGCTGGCTCTGCTTTGAATCAGCAGAAACAGCTTCCACCTTCCCCAGTATCACCCTGCATAGCATCACATGCCTCAAACCATGCTCATCTGCCACTGTACACACTGCACTGTGAATGAAACAAACAAATCCTTGGCTGTCTTCTCACGAATCAATTAAAAAGAAAGTGCGGCCGGCCAAGTGTACGAGACTTTCAGGTCACCAGCAAGGGTGGAAACAGGTGCCTGTATCACATTTTTTTTTGGCTTGAGTATGGGCCTGTGGCCTGTTACAAGCTTTATTTAGGCTCAAGTCTGACATGTTCAAAGTAAACTGACTCACGAGGTAACGACTTTATTGTTGCGCGAAGGTTCACCCTCATCTCGTAAATCACTAAATTGCATAAATTGGTAACATAAAAAAGATAGAACTAACTCATGATCATGGAAATTGGAAAATATTTGCATATACAATTACCTATCAATTGAAAAATTGGCTGAAAACAAGCAAATCCCATCACCATGAGATTCATGATCATCATCAATGTTATTTTTGCACCCACAGAATCCAAGAGATACAGTCTCTTGGAGTTCATCCAATGAGCCACCATACCAAGCATACCTCACATTAGCATCCCCACCACACTTAATTGCCACAGCCTTAGAGAAAATCATAAACGAATCCAAACGAGTTTGCCTTGCCAAGCTAGAGGAAACATTGCTCGTGTATGGCCGTGACATTTGTGGCATGCCCCATGAATCCCATGCCCTTTAAGAAACCTTTCTTAGAGAATTGGTATTCTCCACTCCCTTGTTCCACTATGTTCATTAGGCCCTTGCTAGCCGACATCTCAATTGGCTCCATATTTTAATTTAATTTTCTCCACTAGAATCATATATGATTTAAATATGGAGCTATGTTTTTTATGTGTATTAATGAATGAAAAGAAGGGTTGAATTTTTATTTATAATATGATTTGGACATGGCGTTGTGGCTTGGGGCACAAGATGATGAAAGGAAGGAAGCCCTTTTTTTATTGCTGACTGCACGTTTGGTTGTGGAATTGTGGTTGTAGCCTTCCACAAGACACGATAAAATTGAACATCAAAATTAATAGAATTCAAATGTAAATTGAATTGTTAACCTTTCAAATCAGCTGTGTTTGAATGCAACACTAATTCCTGTTTAGCCACAAGCAAAATCTTAATCACAATATTTTAGTGAAATTGACTCCATACACTAGATATAAAGTCGACATATAACTGAAATGTGTTTAAAATTATTTAAAATAAAATACAATAAAAAATGGGAAGAAAACAAATACCTAATTGATAAAACACGTAAAATTTAGTTACAGAAATTACTAAAAATCAAATGAAGTTCTAGTTCATTTAAGAATTTTATGAGCATTCGTGACCCAAAAGTAATGGCGATCAATACATAAAGGCAGGCAGGGCTAAGCTTGGTAAACGAAAATTAAGTGATTCTCTGTCACATCATGCGGTTGCGGATATTGCACCTGCTTTCTTTGGGCTCAAGTTAAGGCAATGGTCCTAAATATGTGTGTATTTGCACCTTACAACCCAAAAGGTGTGCGTAACCTTTTTCTTTTCTACCAGTTATACATCGTTCATTTATTGCTTTTCTTGTATTTGGATGATTAAAAATTACCCTGCCTCCAAGTTGTAAATTCCTTCATAATGCGTTTCGATTCCTCGGGGCAAAGAAAGTTGATGCCTCGCATCAGATATCTTCTTACTCTCTTTCTGTCACGTCAGTATGTGAAAATGTATCAGCTTTATAATCATATTTCAGTTTGGTGATTTAATGATCATATATTTTAATGATCATATTGGAAAGGATGAATATCACCCCTCCTGTAATTTCATATGTTTTTGGCTTATAATTCAGGGACTTTCCAAATAAATCGGTTCAACAATTCAGACTAAATTTCACCACTACTAGTGAATCTATAGATATTCATACACATACATATATAGATATATAGCAGTTTCATAAAAATTCTGCAATAGTAGAAAATAATCTGCTGCAATCAACAAATTAGCATCACGGTCCTACTTATCCATGTATTTAATTCGTACATTAGAAAGAATTAATGACGAGCAACTACCAACAAAACATCCCAATTCCACAACCTAAACACTGAAAAGACGCATCAACTGCTGTGACACGAGACCTTTTTTCCAACTGTGGTCAAAACATCACAAAGTGCTTTTGCGACCCCATTCAAAATATTAGCAACAAAATTTTCGGAAAAGAAAATAGTAATATTTAAATAAAGTAACACTACTTTAAGAAAGAAAATTGAAACAACCTCCCTCCAAGACCACCAAGGGCAATGAAGATAAAAGGTAGACGCCCTCTGCAAATGCACACAGATACAACCTGCAAAAGCCCTCCTATTATGCAAGTTCAAACTTCAAAAACAAACTATTCCTCTCCTTGTCTTTCATCCTTGATAAGCTTGATCATGTCATCAATGCGAAGGATAGTGATGGCAGCTTCAGTGGCAAACTGATAAATAGCATCAAACAATTTTGCTCAGATAGCTGTATATGAGGCTGTGCCTTGAAGTCAATCACTAAATGTAACAAAATACTAACCTGAATAATTTTGACTTTGCTCATTGCAGGCTCAATAACACCAGCTTCCAAGTTGTTTCTAACCTTTCCTTCAGTAAGGTCCAAACCCATGCTGAATACGTTTGAAAACAGAATTAAAAATAAGTTATATAATGGAGGAATAAAAAAGTACAGCCATGCTAGACCTAGAACAGTACTTGCATGCTCAAACAAAAGTCATTATCCAGTAACACTTCCTATCTATCATCTTCAATAGTAACCTTTCCCTATTCTGTCAATGCATTTCCACTATGGAGTTTATGCTTGTATCTATAATAAAACCCGAGATGGCAACGGTAGCTGTAGATGCATAAAATAGTTTTACCTATTCAAAACCTAAAACAAAAATTCATATCCGAAATATGAGATAGCTACATGAAAACAACCCACAGTATAGCACATGATATTGTAAAATACTATCAGCAAAATGGTTGAGGAATCCTTGTTTCAATAAGTAGTAATATAAGGTGACAAGGAAAAATAGAACTTTAGGCAACCACTTGTAAGAATAAAATAACAAATATAAGGAAAATATACAGTTATTATATACTAGTAAGCTTACCTTGATAAATGTTTCTTATCAGCTTTAGTTTGCGCTGAATGGTGGTAGGCCCTTAATTTTGCAACCAGTTCAGTGGCATCCTTAGCAGCATTGACAGAAAGCACCTGCACCAGACAAGTGTGACCAATAAATGTTTATTAAATGATAAAATGATAGGGAAACTAGAACATATACATTAGAGAGCCATATGAAAGGACAAAGCAGTAAAGCAATGGCCTAAAGGTTACTAATTACACCTCCTGAGGCCCCCCCCCCCCAAGATGGAAGCCCACTACACTAAATTACAGAATCAACTATCTTGTGTGTAAACTACACTAGATCAAAGTATACATCATTTATTCAAAAAGACCCTAGTTATACGTAAAATAAACAGACATAAAATCTTAAACTGTTAACCTAAGCTCGTATCTTACCTTTGGAATGATTAACAGAGATTCAGCAAACTCAGCTATAGCCAACTGCTCCCGAGATCCTAAAGTTGTAGCAAGGTACTCCAAATAAACTGATAATGCCGCTTCAACAGCACCTCCACCAGCTACCACCTAGTTTTTATATATTGAAAAATAAAATATAAGGAAGATGAAATAGGATACAAAAAACAGGGAGTCTCTGTGAACTATAGACCTATGCCCACAAGAGAAACAAACACGAAATTCCTTATAATCAACTAAGATTACAAGGAGTAGACACGTAACAATCAAAATCCTAATCCCAAATCCTCCCTACTGGTGATACTATTAAAACAACTAAAACAGAAGTTACAAAGCACGTCTTTTTTTTTTCCTTGTAAAAGACAAAGCACATCATTTCAAAAAAATGAGGTTAAAAGAAATAAAATCAACTTCTACCAAAGTAAGATTGAGAAAGAATGCAGGATACCGAATTAGATTCAAGAGTTCTCTTGACAATTGATAATGCATCATGCAGAGCTCTATCCATCTCATCAAGCATATAGTCATTTGCACCTCTAAGAACCAAAGAAACCTACAAAATAATATCAGAGTCAGGTGATAATGTATTCCATCCACAATGTACATCAGATAATAAAAAAATGATTAAGCATATGGTCTTTTTAAGAGGGCTGCTTGATAAATATGGAATGAGATTAGGCAATTTTGATCCCTTGATGGTTTCACTTTCTTTCTGTTATTTTATCTTCCCTTTTATGCTATGGAGGATTCAAGATCTTCCAAGTTCCTTGTTTTAATGAAATTAATACTTTATAATAACAAAAAGCAATTTAATCCCAGTCACTTACTGCATTAGATGTTTTGGTCCCTTTGATCATAATGACAGCATCATCAGATATGCGCTCCTCAACAACCTCATCTGCATATCCTAGAAATGATGGTTCAAATGTTTCCTCTCCTTCCATATCAGCAAATGTTGAGACCTAGGTCAATAAATCACAGTAAAGGTCCAGGGCGATGATATATAAAGGAAAAACAGTATGCTCCACAAAAGCCAGTTGTTAGGTGACAAAAGAGATAAATAGTTTAGTCTTAAATAAATACAGTTTTTATGTTGCTAAAGCCAACGACATCATGTTAACATTTCCAAATTTACTACTGAACAACGAACGTTGCAGTTCAAATTCATAAATTTAATTTTAAATTAAATAAAGGCCTACCAAAGTAGCACCAGTTGCCTTGGCAACATGTCGCATATCCTCTTTCCGCACACGTCTTACAGCAATTGCGCCAGCCTCAACAAAGTACTTAAACAACAGAATAAATAGTCAGAATGAAATATTTATACTGTAAATTCACAATTCTTACGTCAGAAACAGAACGTGTAACTTAAACACCAAACCACACAATCCATCAGCTTGACCCAACACTTCAACTAATGCAGAAATCATAAAATCAGAAATCATAAGTCTTATGTTTAAAAATCCATAGGTAAGTACCAAAAGAAGGTAAGAACTGTAGGTGTGCTATGGTCCTTAGTTTTTCTCCAGCAAATCAAATTCTTTCTTTCCCTTCCATAGTATCTATCATGTAATCAGACCTCAATTCATTGACAGAAAGCATAAAAAATTCGCTCTCTCAAAGTTAACATTCTCTGTGCCAGCCTAAAAGAAAGATTACAACTAAATACTCTCTCTCAAAGTTAAAGATCATTAGAAAAAGTACAAAAAACAACAACAACAACAACAACAACAAAGCCTTATCCCACTACATGGGGTCGGCTACATGGAACAAGCGACACCAAGAAATAGTACAAAAAACATTTTTAAAAAAACAGATATATACCTTAAGTGCCATGTCATCAATTCCTTTTGTAGTCAGAACAACATTGGCTCCAGCTTTCAGCAGCTTTTCAATGCGTTCCTTAGTCATATCAGCCTCTCTGCAATTAGGAAAAAAATGACCATTTGTTCAGACATACAGCAGATGTTACTTTTTCTTGCAAAATGCTAAGGATGGAGAATTGTCTCAAACCAAGTACAAGAAAATTTCCACAATGAAACAAAACACAAGATGACATTACCAATTAGGTTTTTTTTTTCAAAAGAATTACATAATCAGGTTAGTTACAAGCATGAAGCTATTAGGAGATATTTTAGTGTACATAAATGATAGCCCCTAGGCAATTCATAAAACCATTGTGAATCTTCGCACTTAGCAGTACATGGTGAGGTGCAAGGGTTTCAGTATATCATTTTATTAGGTTATTCCTTTCAATAATAAACTAGATATTGACCTCAGTATACTTAAGGAGTGTGAATCTGGAAAGGTTTTTCAATATTATGGAAGCCATATGATCATATTGTCACTGACACAATCTTCGACCATACAGTCATAGTGACAATACCTTTGACGAATTTTCTCAAGCTCCCTGGGATCGGAGACTAATACTTGAACACCCAATTGCATTTTAGTCTTCTGAAGATTGAAATCTAGACAGGCAATCTTTGCAGGAGCAACCCTAAGAGGCATTCCTTGAGAGGCACGGCCAGTATTTAGAGCATAACCATTCATAAGAAAGCTGTCTCTAGCACTTTTGCCATGAGCCTTCAATATATTAATTCCCTGGAATTTGGGCCACAAAAAAGAAATAGAATCAAATCCATGTATAGTCTATGATCATGAAAGCAAGTAAGAAGCAAGGTCAAACTAAATCTTACAGATGTTTACCCATTGCTTAAAATTGATACATTTCATCCAAGAACAAAAACATGTGAAAAATAAGATAAAAGGAATTCTAATACCAACCTTGATTGGGTATTTAACTTCACCCCTAGCATTGGTCATCTTTACAGCTAGAACTGAATCTACAACCTGTGTAAATTGCACAAATAAGTCAGCTTGACAATGAAAAATTAGAGTACCTAGTCCAAAGGTAGCCTCCTGTTCAGAACTAATCAATGTTGTCTGAACAATAAGAAGCCAGCATGATGAGAACTGAAACTGCTATTGACAATTACAGAGTCCATAATCCGAGAATCTAAATTACAAACATACCAAGTTGGCAAAGAAATCGCTATCACCAGCTATCAACTTTGAGGACATGCTGGTCTTGGCACAGTTAATTAGTGATTCCTTTCCCAGCTTATCAACCTAAAAAACCAGTAGGACAATTAGGCTAAGCAACAAATAGGATGCACCGCTTGTAAATGCATTAATCTTAAGACAAGCTCCTGTCCATACACATCACGCTTGTTACTGATTTTTAGCATTGATGCAAAATGCGAAACTGAATAAGGAGACAATACCTTAACAGAAAGCTTTTCTTCAATGTATTTACAACCTTCACGCATGGCAAGCTATCCACAATAATCAACATTGAGAGAAGTTAAATACAAGATTTGTAAGCAAGTTGCAAATTTCATAGGCCAGAATACATAATCAACATAATTTGTAAAAGTAACTACAAAAGCAAAAGATACATTTAACAACAAAAACAAGACAAAGAAAAATGGGGAAAAAATGAAAGAAAAAAAAATAATTAAGAAAACTGACTCTGTATCCGCTGATGATTGAGGTTGGATGAATCTTATTCCTCACTAGGTCATTTGCTCTCTGAAAATAACAAATCATATATATGTTAAGATACGAAATTAAAAATAAAGCACAAAAATATGCACAAGAACAAGAAAAGGTTACGATGCAGTTAGTTACCTTGAGGAGCTCGGCGGCAACGATGACGACGGAAGTGGTGCCGTCGCCGACTTCTCTGTCTTGAAGCTCGGCGAGTTCCACCAAAACCTTGGCAGCGGGGTGCTCCACTTCCAGCATCTTGAGGATGGTGGCGCCGTCGTTGGTGATGGTGACGTCACCGATGTCATCCACGAGCATCTGAAACAACGCAGTTGAACGAACGTAACCGTTTTCAGTTAGTAAAAATGAGAGATCTTGAGAGAGAAGAAGAAGAAGAAGAAGAAGAGAGAGAGAGAGAGAGAGAGATGAGGGAGAGAGTGAATCAGTGTGACCTTGTCGAGGCCGACGGGACCCAAGGAGGTCTTGACGATGTTGGCGACGGCCTGGCAGGCCACCACATTCTGAGTGCGGACGTCTTGCCCCGACTGACGCTCGCCGGAGATGTCTGGGGTTTGCGCAACCATTGCCATTTTTATCTGATTTAGGGTCAGAGGATCCTATCAATCAAATGATTTTCGGAAGAAGAAGAAGCGTAAGGTGGTGGCGGGGCTAGGGCTTCTCGATGCTTCACTCGCTCTTTCTCCAGTCTCTCCACAAAGGGTTTAGGAGAGTGGCCTCGCTCAACTTTAAAAAAATTCACTCCTGAGCGCTGATTTATAGCCCGAAAATGAATTCGTGAAGTGGTCACGAAGCAATCTAAAACATTAATGGTGTCCGATAATTAGGGGGGGGAGAGAGAAATTGTTTATTGTTTACTATATAAACCGAAGAGCATAGCAACTATTTGATGTGGTTTAGGTCGTTTTACGAAATATGTTTCGGGCTCTCTGCATCATTTTCCCTACCTTTTACCTTTTTCCTACAAAATGTGTTATCTGCTAGGTTAAGATGTAATTTCAGTTGTTTCTTCTTTTTCTCAAAAATAAAATAATACATAAAAAAGAAGAAAGTAATAAATATTGTATCTCTATAATTTATAAATATATATATATATATATATTCTCTATAATTTCTCCAAAAAAAATGAATATATGTTTTGTTAACAACTACCCTTAAAACAAGTGTTAAGGAATCAATAAAAAGTAAATTTGTATTTAAAAAAAATGTGAAGAATTTACTGAATTAAAAATATTGAAAATAACTCATTGAATTTATCATTTGGCAAATGACTAAGAATAACATTTCCAATAATGTTATTCCAATAATTATTTTTTCTGGAATATCATTTAAATGTGTTTGGTTTACGAATTGAACTCTTGGGAATCTTATAAAATATGGCTGAGAATGAATTATTTTTGCGCTTGATTGGCACTAACATTACCATAAACACGGGTCATTTTTCCAAAAATACCATTAACAATTTAAATTCAAAAACTAATTACAACACATTAAATTCTACATATTAAATTCATATTTAAACATGATCATAGACATAATATCATGAAAATTCATGTTCATATTATAATTTAATTGGTAAAGAAAAATCAAATTGTTCTTCAAAGATCAATCTTCAATAATCCATTTTTTTAAGAAAAAAGGAGAAACTATGTATAATTCAGATCCACAAAACCAAAGATGGTCAATACACCAAAGGGTGTGTGTGCAGCATGTTGGAAATTTATATTTCCAATAATTGTGGGTTCATATTCGTTAACGATTATATTAGTTATTTATCATATGTGACTTAATTTGATGATCTAATTATTTGGTTAAAGGCCTTGTTAGGCTCAAAGAAAAACGAATGTGGACCCAAATGGGTAGATGTCAGCATTGGCTCATCATGGGATAATAGGAACCCTAGTGAGCTTAAATACGCAGGAATGGTTATGGTCCCCAATATACCAAATCAGAAAACGTTTCACTTCTCCCATCTGAAGAGAAACAGAAAGTCCCATTGAGGAACTAAGGAGGTTTGGTTGAGGAATACCACGGAACCAACGATCTCGTTCGTAATCAGTTGCACCAAGGGATTCCTATCGCTAAACCATGGATACAGGTATTTATATAATCCCATAATCCTTAGTAATATGACGTGATGTAATTGCTAAATTCCAACACAACAAAGTAAAAGCCTCTCAATTTCGTACAACTATGATGTCATCATCCTCACCCACCTCGACACAAAATGCTACATGATGCGAAGGCATTGAAGATGATGATGATGGCGCATCAAAGAAGAAGATGAAGACACGTCCAAGAGGAAGACGGCGGCATGAAAAAGCAGATGAACACGATGACTACAATATGGAGGAGCAACGAGGACGTAGGTTTGGAGGAGCAGCGATGGACATAGGTCTAGTAGAGCGGCGAAACTTGTTGATTTGGAGGAGAAAACAACTATTAAGTTTGTGTGTTAAGGTTGAATTGATTTAATGAGTGAGGGAAAAAAAGGGTATGTTGTTTAAGTGAGGGTAAAATTGACATTTTAAATTTTTAATGAGGGTAAAATTGTCTTTTAACGTTTTCAGAAACATTCATTTCCCATGAGAGTCTAACATTCTCATGGGGGTGAGATTAAAAATGGGAGAAAATGGAAGCTATTTTTATTATTAAAAATCTAGCTTGCCTAAAAATATTTTTTTAATCTGTGAACCAAATGCAATAATTTGTCATTCTCAAGTTTAGATTCTCGAAAATGTTAACAAATTGCATGAAACACTAAACTATGTGGCAAGTTCCAAACCAAAATATCAAAACTTGTGGCGAGAGTTTATCACCAAAACACCAATCCCATAGATTCCAAGAGGAAGTCATTTATCGGGATGGTGATTCCAAGGGCACAATTATCACACCCCAACTTAGGGCGTGACCAGCACGCAAGGGACTAATTTCTTTACGAAAACCTCAGGAACGCTTTGCGTAAAAACATATTCTTTAACTTTAATTAAAACAAAAAAAAACTTTTTTTTTCTGAATAAACATAAACTCTTTTACATTAAACATAAATATACATGATAAAAAACGTAACAAGTCTGAAGATCTTGCATGTATACAATAGGAGCACTTTATACATGATTACAAAATAAAAATAAGACTAACAATTATTATAAGTAGCTTTACCTCAAGGTGAACTGTTGACTCTGTGATTCTAACGTCGCAGCATTGACTAAAAACTCAATGCTCTGCTACGTTGCTTCAAAACCTATAACTAGAGGGGGAGGTTGAGGGGTGAGAAATTTGGAAAGAGTCTCAGCGAGAAGCCATCTGCATGGCAACATGGGACATGGGACACTTTGAAAAAAAAACACTTGACATTCAAATGCAATACATAATATATGAAACAATCATGAAAAAGTCTACATACTAATAATAATCTTAAAAATATTTAAAAACATAAGCAAGTAGGGATTTCTCTAGATAGACATTCTGAGCATTACGATTTAGTTATTCCTAAAATGTATGGGCTTTACGGTATTTCCGTAATCTACATGACACCGGGCAACACGAGCTGCCATGTACAGGCTCTATGGTATTGCCCTAAATCTACATGAATCCTATTATATTTTACGATCATACAATGTATACCAATGTCAACGTAGGTTGTCGCTGACTTATAGTTTTATCCTGAATATACTCTAATGAAAACAATTTTAAATATATAACATAACATGAAAACATAATCCTTATACTTATAGCATAACATGACTTAATATTTTTAAGTGTTTTATCTTGGAAAAATAAAGATAAACTAAGATCTCATGCTTAGGGAGGTTTTCAGGTAAGTGCCTTTCCTCATGTCAAGTATTCTTTCATCAGAATCTTTCATTAACCATGATCTTTTATTAAGGGTATAACCAAACAATATGAATATCACTTAATACTAATCATTCATACACAACGTGACTTTATTTAATGCAATAAAACATGTGGTCCCATGTGATTTTAAAATGGTTTCATGATTTTTTAAATTAGCTTCGTAAATATCTACTTCATAAATAAAGAATTTCTAAATAATTAATCATGAGAAAATAACTAATTGAATAAAAGGAAAACTAACTTCATAAATACATAAATGAAATACTAAGTTTTACCTCCTAGGATTTTATAAAAACATGCATAAATAAAATAATGCTAAAATAAATAAATAACTTTTAAAAATAACTACATGGTTTAAAATAGACCATGAAGAAAGTCACTCATCTGAAAATGGCTGACCGCTAAGGAGCACTAAGCTGGGAGCTCCTGACACCCTACGTGGAGGCATTGTTTCCCCACAAACGGAAGACGAGGGAGAAAAAAAATATAAATATAAATAGAGCGAAAAGTCTCACAAAAGTGTGACTTCTCAAGCTCTATAATGAATTAACAAGTCTAAATACTCACAGGAAGCCTCAATATATAAGGGGAGGAGGAGACCCCCTTCGATCGCTCTAAACCACGTGGGACTAATTCCCTGACACGCTGCAATGCTCCTTAGGTGTTGCAACGCCCCAAACACTTCGCGCCGTTGTAGTGCGCCTAAGGAGCTACAGCTCGCTGGCTCCCTGACTTGTATCTCACGCTACATGGCTATGTGTCTCGCGTGAGATGCCTCATACGTCTTGCGCGAGGCATGCTCTTTTTTTTTTCCCTTTCTAAGGATCGTTACAACAACCAATAAATCAACTCCTTTGCCTTATTCCTTCTCCACTCCTCTCATTTTCTAAAAGGTTGTGGCTACCAGTGTACCCCACTTGTTTGGTACCATTCAATGGTACGCAAAGTTTTTTAGCTAAAATGGCAACCATAATTATAGTTGTGCCACCGCACATTATAAACAATATTTTTAAAAAATTGCAAAAAAAATATATATTAACTTTTGGGTTGATTAAGTTTTAGGTCCCTGTAAAATTGTAAATTTTGGTTTTAGTCCCTCAGTAAAATTTTTAGTCCTCGTAAAATTTGGAAATTTGGTTTTGGTCCCTCTGGATGATTGAGGTTGACGGTTTGTGACGTGGCATGCCACGTCAGTGCCACGTGGCATAACCCAGGGCTGGATTTTTTTAACCCATGACCCGACCCGAAGTTTGGATTTGACCCAGTTTCCATTAAAAATTAAAAAAAAAAAGACCCCAAATCAGCTCCTTCTTTATTGAGTATGCTTCCTTCGACGTGGAGCTCTTCTGGTCAAAAATCAAGCCCTCCCTGCAAGGCAACACTGACGGCAACCTTGTCCTCTCCTCATGGAACTCCTCCATCCCACTCTGCCAGTGAAGAGGCCTCAAGTGGGTCTTCTCCAACGGCTCACCCGCTGCCACTGCTTCTTGGGTCTCGTGGCACCACTCATTTAGCCACCGACAGCAAAAACACAAAGTCATGTTGCTGCCACAATATTGTGAACAATTCCACTGAAGGAGCTCGCAGAGTTTGGTGAGGGCATGAACAGAGAAGGCAGAGAGGCTCACACGATAGCAACAAACACTCACTGTGGCACCACTGGTTTTCACCTTCCTCGTTTCTATTGGCAACACGTTCCGCTTCGCTTCACAGAACAAAGGCCCACAGCCATTTGTAGCGGACTCCACCAACATTGGTTCCTTTTTCTGTCTGCAATTAGGAATCCCCGAAAACCATGGTGGAAGGAGAAAACAAAGTGGGTTTGGGGGTGGGGGTAGATCTAGGTCAACTGATTTGGGGTTTTTTTTTAATTTTTAATGAAAACCGGGTCAGATCCAAACTTCGGGTCGGGTCATGGGTTAAAAAAATCCAGCCCGGCGGGTGACATGACATGCAACGTCAACGCCGTTAATTGTCACGTCACCAACCGTCAACCTCAGCCATCTAGAGGGACCAAAACCAAACTTTCAAATTTTACAGGGACTAAAAATTTTACTAAGGGACTAAAACCAAACTTTCTAATTTTACAGGACCTAAAACTTAATTAACCCTAACTTTTTATTTTGCAACAAAGTCCCTGCAACCCTCCACCATCTCACTCCTCATATCCAATCGGTCCCTACAACCTTCTACCAAACGCCCAAATCCAATCGGTCCCTGCAACCCTCTGCCAAATGCTCCTCCGTCCACCTCCATCCAACTAAGTTTGTCCATGATCGGCTTTTCATTCGTGGTTCGAAGACACGACGGGGATGAGCGGCGCCCATGGGTTGCTATTGTGGCAGAGAAAGTTGGTTGGTAAACGTGGTTCATCAGGCTCAGATCTTGGAGGTGCGACTATTTTTTGAAAGCAGCTTTTTTTTTTCATGGGTTTGAAAGAAAGTTGAGAGGATGAAGGAGTTGGGTGTGTTCCCTCACAACGGCATAATCGCACTACTAACCGTGTCGGCGAGCCTCTGTCAATGATCCCACCCATTATCGCCATCATCAGTCGCTTCCTCGTGCCGCTGCCTCCTGTGCTCATGCCCAACGCCAATCAAGTGGTTTCAAACCAAATCTAAAATCTTGAAGCCATTTTTTTTCTACACTTATTTTTGTTTACTTTTAGTTATTACTCAATATTGGTCCTTATGATTTTGATTGATACTTGGCAAACTAAATCTAAACTCTAAAAGAATTTGAAGTTAAGGGAAGAAAGAGGTGAGTTTTAGTCATGACATGGACGAAATGAGATGAGGAAGAAGAATGGGAGGTAGGGATATGTGTTTGCAAAGAAAAGTTTAGTGGATACTTTTGCAATTTTTTTAATTTTCCTAATAAAAAGGGCGGGTACACATTTTGTAATTTTAAAACACAAATTTTACTCAAAACAAGGATACCATTGAATGGTACCAAATAAGTGGGGAATTATGGTAGCCACAACTTTTCTAAAAATTCATTCTCTCTCAACTCTTTCTAATTATCATGGACAAATAAACTTCGCAAAGTTATGCAACATTGTTAGGGACGCAACTTTAGTCATAAATTTTAATTTATTATAATATTTTTTTGTTTCTTTTAATCCACAAATTAATGGACTTATATAATATTCATTTTTATGGTAGGGTTAATACCCCATTTGACTGTGTCTTAACTGGTCCTTCAACTTAAAAAAGTGATAGATTAGTTATTGAATTTTGCAAACGTTGGATTTGTTAATCCCTACTCTAAGTCCCAAGAGAAAATAGTTACGTTGTTAGGGACTACTTAGAGTAATACTATGAATATTTAGGGATTGCTTATAACAATTAGAGACTAACCTGTCATATTTTTAAGTTGAAAAACCAACTAGAGTAATGGTATAAAGTTTGAGTAATGGTATAAAGTTTAAGTACTAAATATAATATTAACCCTTATTGTATGATTAGGGTGCATATATGCTAGTTAATTCTACAGAGTAAGTAATGTTTCATACTAAATTATTAAGGGATACAAATAATGAGTTGATTGGAACTTAAATTTGTCATGTCATAATTTATAGGAGACCAAAATCATTTGGTGTCCAAAAGGCCGAAAACCAAAATTCATAATAATTTATTGGATACAAAAAATTTATTTATATTTTAGTAGATCACTAAAAATTTATCTAAGCCGTGTCATTAATTTTTCAAAAAGGTTGAAATTAAAAATCAATGAAACAAAAAGTTACCTCACTCTAGCCTTTTTTTCACTCAATTTTTCTCTTTATGAGTTCTTAAGAAAGAACGCAATCAATGATCCTCTTAAGGCAACAAATTTTGATCAAATAAGTAAGGTATGATCAAATTAAAGTAAAACACAATCTGGTTGTAAGAAACAATTGGAATTGAAATATATCATCAGTAAACAATCTTCTTGCCGTATTTTGATTGAAATAACAACCAGCAATAACACACTCAAGATCACTATATATATTTGCTGTATTTTTTATTTTTTTTAAAATTCTTTTTCAGCAGATTTGTTTTTGAATGAAAAAGATAAAACAAATTCAAAATTGAATAACAAGTAGAAACTGAGCTCTCAATACCCAATGATATGATTCAGCTAGCTTGAAGTTGAATAGCTTGAATAAACATTTACATCTAACCTGGGATCGCCTTACTCCTTTTAATTGCAAATTGGTATTTGATTGTGTTTGTTTTAATTTTTTTGTATGTAGAAAGAAGGATATAAACGTCACATTCAAGATAAAGATGAGAAAGTGATTGATGAGTGTTAGTTAATCGCCATTAGTTGCCTTGATAAGATGATTTAATTATTTACCTACGAATAAAAGGAAAGCTCTCACAGTAAGAGAAAACTCAAACTCATTTATAATCTAATTTGAAGATTTACTTTGAATTCCTTTTATAGGCTTAGTGGATGACATCAAGATAATGAATTTTCTACATTTTTCAGTGTATTTATTCCCCACTAGCTAACTACCTAGGGACTTAAAAAGACACTTAAAAACTAACAAAGAAAGATTAAAAGTCTTCTAAAACTCATAGCCAAATATCCATGCACAAAAATTACATATTGAAATTGGTAAATTTACTTTTATTATAATTATTGTAATTAGTCAATAAAATTAAGGGTTAATTAAGTTTTTAATCCTTATAATTTAGAAAAGTTTGGTTTTAGTCTCTCTGTGTAAGTTTTAGTCCCTGAAAAATAGCAAAATTTGGTTTTAGTCCCTGTTAACGGTGGATGGGTAACGGTGCTGACGTGGCGCTTGACGTCGCTGACGCGGCTTGACACGTGGACATGCCGTGTAGGCGGAGCCAATCTTTTGATCCAACCCAGAACCCGACCCGATCCGTTTTAAAAATAAAAATAAAAACTCAAAATCTCCAAAACCCAAAATCCCCAAATCTGCAGGCACCCCCTTCCCCCACAGCATTGCCTCCGGCCAGCCGCCATCGCCGCCGCACAAGCCGCCGTCGTGCACGGGGCTGCTCTCTGCAGCACCCAAATCTGCATCACCCCCTCGCCTGCACCCAAATCCGCAGCACTCGTCTCGTGGTTGTCCTCGCGGGGTTGTCGTGCTCCCGTGGCTCCGTCGCCGCCGCACAAGCCGTGGCTCCCGTCGTCCTCCCGCCGCCCCCAAGAGGCTCGCCCCTTCTCCTCGCCATCCACAGCCTAAAGCCTCCGATGCGCTCCCGCTCCCGCTCTACCTGACCAACACCATCTTCTTCACGCTGTTCTTCTCCGTCGCTTACTACCTCCTCAACCGCTGGCGCGACAAGATCCGCACCTCCACCCCTCTCCACCTCCTCACCTTCTCTGAGATCTCCGCCATTGTCACCCTCATCGCCTCGTTCATCTACCTCCTCGGCTTCTTCGGCATCGACTTCGTCCAATCCTTCATCTTGCACGCCTCACATGACGCGTACGTGGGAGGAAGAGGAGCATCAGCGTCGACAACAGTAACACCTCAGTCGCACCGCCAGATCCTGCCTCCTACCCCGCTGCCGAAGCCGTTGGCTTCTTCCGATGACCAGGAAAATGTCTGCTAGAAACGGAAAAGATTTCATTCATGTACAAGCGGGTAGGAAAGCTTCACAGGTCATTTGGGGATTTGGGGATGATGAATAGTAGTGAAACCCTAAACATTTTAGGGGAATTTTTTTTTTTTAACTGGGTCGGGTCAGGCCGGTTCGGGTTGGGTCAGGTTCTGGGTTGGACTAAAAGACTGGCTCTGCCTACGTGGCGTGTCCACGTGTAAAGTCGCGTTAGCGACGTCAAGCGCCACGTCAGCACCGTTACCCATCCACCGTTAACAGGGACTAAAACCAAATTTTGCTATTTTTCAGGGACTAAAACTTACACAGAGGGACTAAAACCAAACTTTCCCAAATTACAGGGACTAAAAACTTAATTAACCCTAAAATTAATGTCTATTTATTTAAAACTTTAGACTCTTTGAATTTAGATTTCTTCTTGTATTCTTCATGTTAAACTTTGACAACTTTCAATCAAAATTAGACTAGTCCATTTTAAAAGCTCATGTTCAATGGACTACCCTAACCTTTTTGCTTTAGCGCTTGACGCCTTAATTAAGAATCTAAAGTTTAGAATTTAGGATTTAGGGTTTAGACTTTAAGTTTCAATTTCGGAAGGGTTAGTTTTGGTTGAATTCAGTTTTGGGCTTTTCCTGTACCTCTTCCGAATCTCCATCCTCCACTCTTCAGCTGTTGATCGAGCGATCTTGGAAGCTCGACGATGGCGATGACGATTACCTCATCGCAACTGCAGTCTCTGCGTCTCCTTCACCGCCTTGCGTGGCTCCATCTTACGCCGTTACAGCCTCCAACGCTAATCAGGGACCGCCGTCACTTCTGGCATCCACCGCCACCACTCGTCACAACCCCCAACCACCGCCGCGCCTCCCACTTCGCTATTCCCAAGGGTATTCGGTTCCCCCATTCACGTTATCAGTATAAATATTTATTTATTTATTTAATGTTATATTCTCTGGTTAAAGTAGAATATATAAAATGAGCAGGAATAAAGTATAAATGAAAAATGTGAGAATTGATTGAATAACCAAAAAAGGGATTGAGGCGAGGTCACAGTCACACGCACATGACAAACATACCGACGTAGCATTCCAAATTCACGCAGGAAACGGACACTAAGTTTGTTACTCGCCAAAGATAAGCGCCTCACCGCCTTTTTATCACAATTCACACAACACGATCGCTTTCTCTATCCTTCTCTTTCTCTCTCTCTCGCCGCGAACATGGATGGTAAATTCATGCTCTCCCTTTCATTCATTCAATTCATCACTAATTTTAATCTCTTACATATTATTTATTACTATTTGGTTGTGTCTTCTGAATCAAGAATTTGCGGTACTAGTAGCGATGCTTGCTCAGATGAGTTAGATCTCTCTCTGCATGTATCTCTTGTATATTCGTCTCTAATTAACCTTACTTTATGTGATTATAGTTTATATATATATATATATATATTGAGTTTCATGTAGTAAGCTAATTGAATTATACGTCAATCGTTATATGGAGCTTCTGGATGTTTTTCTTGTTCGCTTTGAGAATCTAGTGTTATGGCACACTGTGTATGCTAAAATCTCAATTGCTCTTGCTGTCAAAAAAATAATAATAATACTGGATGAGCTTTATTGTTCTTTGTTTTGTTGGTATTTGTTAGGTCTGACAGATAAGAAGTGTGTACCATGCAATCTGAAGGAATTGCGACCTATGACTGAGGATGCAGCACACACTCTAATGCCACAGGTTTCATTTCTAATAAATAAATAAATCATGTTCGGTAATTTTAAGTCTCATTATCTAGGATACTGACATTCGGTTATTAGGTTGCTGAGTGGAATTTGGTAAAGGAAGGCACACTCTTGAAACTGAGCCGGTCATGGAAGGTGAAGACTTTCACCAAAGGACTGGAGTTTTTCAAGATAGTAGCTGAGCTCGCTGAAAATGAAGGTATCATGCTCTGTTTTGGTTCTGTTTCTGTTATCATCTTAAAGTGAGCATGGAGATTAGAGAATGTAATTGTGAGGTTTATAATGCAGGCCATCATCCTGATCTTCACCTTGTTGGCTGGAATAATGTTACTATTGAGATTTGGACTCATGCTGTTGGTATGTATGAACTATTCATTATTCAAGTTATTTAATCAAATATTGGTAGATGAGAAATGGAGGATCAAAAGGTTATGCATTAGGCACAATTGACTTCTAATGAAATTAAAAGATATTATTTATTTTAAAGAATTAGCACGTAGGTTGCAGATACGATAACATCATGAGTTAAACCAGTGCTGGTCTGCTTTATTTCCAATTTGTCTTTCGATATGCTTCAATTGAATTACCTTGAAAATGTAGTAGATTTTAGGCCAAAATACTTACAGGGATTCTGATTTACATATATTGCTTTCCTGGAAATCAGAGGAAATTATATTTTCTTCCTGTGTGGTGAGGGAAAAAGGAAACTGCATAGCCAACAGATTTTATTTAATTTTTTTTTCAATCTTATATTACTCTAATGCATCCGGAAACCCATTCTTATTTCTTTGTTGCTTCAGTTTCTATTTGTTATATGTATGAAGTGTGTTGTAGCGAGAAAAGGAACAAGAGACAAATTAGAAAATCCATCTGAAATCAGATGGTGAGATGAGGAATGGTTGTATATTATATTCCATATTTCTATTCATAAGTGCAAGCTGAACATGTGAATGTGTGGTTAACAGGAGAGAAGAAATAAATTTTATATTCCGTGTCTCCTTTTTATCAACTTTTAGGCTACTAAAATGAACAAGTTAAGTGAATGATGTATCCATTCTCTGGGTCCATAGCTTTGCATATTCATTGTTTAGTCTTAGGGTAGAAACCTATCATTAGGACTGCACAGATATGGTGCAACCTTTTTCGTAAAGGCTTCTTTTCGATGTCTAGTTAGTTAGGATTTACCTTTATTTTTTTAATGCTTTTCCTTTTGCATTTCTAATGCAACTTGTAGAAATACACGCTTAGTTTATACTTTATATAAACCAATAGTAGAAAATTGAAATTTGCATAGCATAACTGGGTAGTAAATGAGATAATCTGTTATAACAATTACAGTTAGATCGCTATGAAGTCTATGATATTGCTCGTAAGTATATGCAACAAACTTTTGGGTTTAGCTTTGTATTCAACTCATTTGCATCTTTGATAGTACATTTCAAGAATTTCATATATTACTCTACAATAGTTTTGGGTTTAGCTATTGTATTCAGTTCATGTGCATATTTGACAGTGATTTGTTGGCTCAGTCAAGCTTGGATCAAGTTTTCCTCTGTTGTTTTTAAATTTTTAATATTATTTTGTTGAATTTAATAATTAATACATTATATATGGGCATTCTTCCAAGTGATCCGTGTTCATTTGCAGGTGGGCTGACAGAAAATGACTTCATACTTGCTGCTAAGATTGATAGGCTTAACGTGAATGACCTAATGAGACGGAAGGCTTCAGACTGAGTTTTGACAATGTTAGGAAGGGTAGCAAGAATTTTTACATGTCTATTTGAAGTAGTATCCTAAGGTGCAGCATGTCAGACGGCATCTAGTTGTGTTTCGTTATTTGGAGATGTAAAAGAAGATCAGTGTAGTACTGTAGTGATTTTTATCTTCATTGATATTTATGCTCATAACTTCTTAGACCTTATATTGACGTGATCTGATTCACCCAAAAGTCTATAGATGCAGTTACAAGAAGAAAGTGTGCAAAGCACAATGTGAAGATTTGAAAAAAAATGATATACTTGCAACTTACCAATGATTGATGACTGACAGCCAAAAAAACATTATAGTTGTTTGATCACATTGCCATGTTAACTTATTGCTGAAGTCTAAGTTTTCTTCTTTGTGTGTTGAAACTCTAAATTGATTACTTGTCAATCGGGTAAGCGATATATATGTAGAAACGAGTTTGTCTTATATCGTAACTATTGTCATAACTTGCTTTACTTTTTGGGAGAATCAAGCTATATATATTAAGGTATCATATCTTGTATTTTTCCCCCCTAAAATGTCATTGATTAAAGAGTCGTTTTGGTATAAATTTAGAGTTTACGCTACGTAATTGAATTTCCAAGAATCAAGAATATTAGAATCATCAAAAAAATATTACGAATAAATAATTGCGATTTACTTTTACAAAAAATGAGCTAACATTATTCTTATGAAAATTCATTTGAACACGCATATGATTTGGTTGTGAACTGCACATTATATCATACTAGGATGACTCATACACATTGTTCAGAAAACGTTTATCCTCCATTTAATTTTGGAAAACAGTAAACAGATAGCCAGAAATTGACAGAATGTAAGCAATGGGGTTTGTAAAACTCTGGTGAACCGCACTAACAAAATGGGACCAACCAGTTCTTTCACAACTTACCTTTTCTTTGGTACATATTTTTAAGGCAGAATAAAATTTTTACCATTCTAATATCGGGCAAAGATTGAAAAAAGATCAACATGTAAAAGAGTATGTTTAGCATGCATTTGGAATAAACTTATAAATACAGCCCAATTATAAAGTTGCAACTTGTCCCGACCATAAAAAAGGGTTATAACTTGTCACTAAAACAGTACTGCGATTGCTTTCCTCACTTTAGTAGCGCCTGCCACGCTTGCCTAATTCTGATCTAAGATCGGATATCACATCCTCTGCCTCATTGAGTTGTGCTTCAAGCTCTGCAATCAATGTTTTATGCTTTGATGAGGCCTCTTCTTGCGGTGTCTATTGATGAGACTCAAGTTAGTGCAACTTACAGAACAAGAGAGCACTTGGTAGAAAAATCTTGAGATATAGAACTCATGTAACATACAAAGACAAACGCACATCAAGTGGAAGCATAGTTCAACAATGCACGAATCCTATCTAACTTTCTCTGATATGCAATAATGTTGTGGTCCTTAAAAGCCAGGAAATAAGATGAAATAAAATGCCACGTCCACCACAAGCTCAACAGACAAGGGAAAATCTTCGAAAAATCCATTTTGACATGGAATAATGTAATTTTACAACAAAACAATTGTAACATAATCAAAATACATGAATTTTTCTTTCTTTTTGGATAAAAAGCTAGAAATTCTTGACAAAAAGGGAAGACATTACTGGGCAGAAAAGAATTAGAGACATTCAATATGGGGAAAAATGAAAGAGTGGTAGAACATAAACAAGTAGTAATCTAAATCCTTTAATGATCAAACTCAACCCGTCCTCAAATCCACATATTCCTCGGCCCAATTTCAAAATGCAATCAGAAATCTTACTTTAAAATGATGGTATGTTAAACAAACCATGGTACTCAGGGAAGGCTTATGATATTCCCAATGCAGTCTCAACACTCAAATATTGATCATGTGACAAACTATTTCAAAACCTTTTCTAATTAAATGATATTGAGTCACCAAGAGGGAGAGCGCGGATTGCAGTCTCATCTTTTTGGTGCTAAGCAAATACTGTTATGATTCATAAAGCATTGTTAATAAAAATCTTTTTAAGTCACACGTGATCATAAGTTGCTTTATTTCCAACATATTTATCTTCTATACTTACTGGTGGATTATACTGCAACAAAGCAGTCTGAATGGCAGTCTGAACCTGGCTGTTGATCTCCTGCATATCTTTTTGACGATCAAGTAGACGAGCCTCCGTATCTTCACGTTTCAGTCGCTCTTCATTTAGCTGGAACTCAACCTCAACAAGCTTAGCTTTTATTTCATTGCATTCTTTCCTAGCATTCTCTGCCTCCCTCTTTTGGGCCTCTAATTCAGCTTGCAGCTGTTGAACTGCAATGGAGCTTGAAGACCTCAGTCCTGCTCCAGGACCTTGCATATATGATTTCTTCCCTACCACTGTCTTGAAGGCATTATTAATGATTTCAGGTTCAATAGTTTCCATTCCTTCCTGAGAATCATCTAGCTCGCGTAACTTCTCATCAATTTGTTCAGCAACCTTGTCCTACAATGAATTGATACAACAATCAACCATTTAAAGAAGAGGACCATCAATTCCAAGCCATATATAAAAATTCACTAATATAAAATTCAATTACATTGATTTCCTTGGATGCCTCGTCAACCCATTCACCATTTGCCCTTTTGTGTGTCAAATGCCACAATGTCTGCAAATCAGGCTCCTTTCCAGTCACCAGTTCCCTCTGTTAAATTTATATACTTAACCAGTGTACGAAAATTTGTCTTAGAATTTGATGTAATGTATTATAAGCAAACAGGGGATTAAATTGAAAGCTCACAGCATCATAGCTAACTGCTTGGTAAGCTTTTCGCCCAGCAGTATGATTTGTCCGCATCTTTGCCCTATTTACCTTGTTGATTGCGCTCATTAGCTGAAGATTGACAAAAAGCATGTTATGGAATTCATTAAAATTCACAGGACACGAAGGTAGATAGAGGAGCATAAATTAATGTACCTCAAAAGAAGGGCTGCTAAAATAATCAACCATGATTGGCCAATCAGAAACATTGATATCATCAGGGATATGCTTCAAGGCTTCCTCCTTTGTTTCAAACATTAAGTAATAATCATGAAGCTTGTTGCGCCAATTCCGATATAAACGACCTGCTTCATCTAGAATAGCCCTCCGTACCATATCTGTATCCGGAAGTCTCCAATTATTCTGTAGAAAGAAAAAATGAAAGCAACATAAAGAACTCCTTATATAAGCGTCTCAATAAAAGAAAACAGGGATGAAACAGCCTTCATACGGACGAAACAAACCTAATGAAGCTGCCTAAGAGAAGGTCAGTAAAAGAGAGCCTAGATTGTAAACGCTTGAACAGGCAAGGCTCTAGTTTTTTTTTTTTCAAGGAAAAAAACAAACAATAGAGTGTTCAAAGTGAATATATATTACAGTAAATGAATTTTTCATATGCCTGCATTGCAAGGCTGTTTGTGAGAGAGCCGAGGAGGAAAAAAAGAAGAGACAAACAAAGTTTTATGAGCATGTCATTCAGAGGTTGTATCAGTCATGATATGAGTGAGAATTATTTAAAATAAGCCCCATCCCCCAAGAAGTGAACCAAGAGATGACATGCACATTGAGCCCCAAAAGTAACTTCATCCCCTAAAAGATAGTACCATCAACCATTGTTTACAACAATCAAGAGTAAACCCAACAAAAGTCAATGTCAATGCCAGTACATACCAGAACACTTTGCACTATTGTATCCCGAGTAGCTTTTGAAATCTGCCTCCACCTATGCACATTGAGACGAGCATGCTTCCGAACAATAATAGAAAGATCGGCAATAAAATCATTACGACCCGGACCTACTGCCACTAGCCTTGTTGGATGAATGATAACATCCAACTTTCCGTCTGCACTCTGTTGACGCTTCAGTTCAAGCATCAACTCTCTCTTAAGCCCTCTTCCACTCCTCTTAGGATTGACCCTTGTGTCTGAAACACAAGACATTTGAAAATAAGAGGGTGTCAGATAGAACCATACAAATCTTGACAGCCAGGAACAAAAGTCACCATTGAAATGAAAACATTTAACTTTCCATGTTTACGGTTCTTCTGAGCTGTTGACCCTTTTGGTCGACCTCGCCCCTTTTTCTTAGGAGTGTTACCTGCAGATGAAACACAACAAAATTGAAATAGGGCATGAATTAATACAAGTGATCCTAATAATCATTTATAATTTATAATAAGGGTCTTGCTACGGTGCCCCGTGCCCCATCAAATTCAAGGGTATTGATACCCTATGATTATCTGTGGCTAAACATTAGTCATGTGTCCTACTAACTCTAACTATTTATTATTTTAAACCTGAAAACAAATCATGACCGTTGAAATATAAAGAGGTATTTGTACCCTTGTAAACAATAGGATACCAAAGGAATAACCTTATAATAATAGTATAAAGGGCAACCAGAGAACATGAAAAAAAACATATACATGAGCTATTCAAGTCCATAAATATGCCATGAAATTGTGTATGATAAACAATAAATATATTTGATAGGGGAAGATAAGTTTTCCAAGGAAAAGCACACCATTTTTTGCCTAGTAGCATTACTATCCATCATTATCTTTTCCTGACAAAATTAGAATTGTTTTTTTAATTTTAATAGAGTATATGTGGTACACAAGATAATCAGATATCAGATATATATACTAATTCGTACATACCTGCCTCTTGCTCCTCTTCACACCCAGAATTAACTTCCATCATATTTGACGGATTAATGCAAATGTCCAAGTTGCCATCAGCACTCTCTTGACAGTTCTTCCCTCTTGACCCCCTAGGCCATCCTTGTACCATTTGCTTGGACATAACTGTGTCTGAAAAAACAAATAATGGATATAAGACAACTTTTTGCATACATGCACCCTCCTCTCTCCATCTTCCCCGATGAGATCAAGAAAAGGACAAGGAAAAAAAAATAGAGAGAAGCACTGTAGAAGTACTAAGTAGTACTTGAAACTGTTCCCAGCTCTGTCCCTAACAAAGAAACCCATTCCACTCCCTTAATTGATATACCTATAGTATCTTAACCAATAATAGCATACAAGACAACCATAAAACAGATGGTATCAGCTATCATGAACTATTTTAGTCAATCAATAATAAAGCCTTGCAACTGGGTAATGCTTCTTGATATGAATTAAAATCATATTTGTCATAGGGGAACTAAGTTTTATAAAAGAAAGCATATCTTTCCCAACATAAATACTAATCCATTGATCTTCTTATAAAATAAGAATTGTTATTGAAAAGAAAAGATGAAAGAATGGGTAAGTACAGAAATAAGACAAATCATAATCCAGTATCGAGATGTTACATACCTGCTTCTTCCGACTCTTCACACCCAGGACCAACTTCCACCACATCTGGTGGAATATGGTGACTGTTCAAGTTGCTATGGACATTCTCTTGACAGTTCTGAACCCTTGACCCATTAGGTCGTCCTCGTCCCCTTTTCTTTGGCATACCTACATCTGAAACACAGATACGACAACAGATAGCATGTTTCTGATGACAATTATCAAAAAGTGCACGCAGAAAAATTATAATCCACTATCCAGATGTCAATTGTAAGTTGTAACCATACCTTCCCCTTCTGACTCTTCACACCCAGGACCAACTTCCACCACATCTGGTGGAATAGGGTGACTGTTCAAGTTGCTATGGACATTCTCTTGACAGTTTTGAACCCTTGATCCGTTAGGTCGTCCTCGTCCCCTTTTCTTTGGCATACCTTCATCTGAAACACAGATACGACAACAGGTAGCATATGTTTCTCATGACAATTATCAAAAGTGCAATGCAGAAAAATTATAATCCATTATCCAGATGTCAATTGTAAGTTGTAACCATACCTTCCCCTTCTGACTTTTCACATTCAGGACCAACTTCTACCATATTTGATGGACTAGTGAGACTGTTCAAGTTGCCATGGACACTCTCTTGACAGTTCTGAACCCTTGACCTTTTAGGTCGTCCTCGTCCCCTTTTCTTAGGCATACCTAAATCTGAAACACAGATACGACAACAGGTATATGTTTCTCTTCACAATTATCGAATGTGAGAAGAAGGAAAACAAATGAACAGGAGTATAAGATAAAGTCAATTCAAATGTACCTGCCTCCTGCACCTCTTCACGGTCAGGTTCTACTTTATTGGCATTTAACGAATTATCAAGAATGTCCAATGTATTATCTGCACTCTCTTTAACCTTATTCCGAAGACTTGACCGTTTTGGTTGTCCTCTTCCCTTTCTCTTCGGCATGGCGCCTTAACATGAAAAAATACTTATCATGCATATGCTCCCATATGAAACACTTAAGTCAGCCAGTTTAAAGTGCTATTTGGCCCAAATAACCATTTCAATTCACAGCCGATAACAGTCAATTTACCAACTACCAGAGTGTATTCCATTCCCAATACTTAGAACGTCCATGCAATAATACGATTTGCTCGTACAACGCACCCAAAGGTCTAGTTTGCAAATAAATAAATAATAGTAAAAAAATTTAATCCACACAAACACAGTCAGACTCAGATATCCAAGCTGCAGTTTGCAAATACGCAGACGATGAATAAAGAAAACCTAAAGTTGGGTTGTGCTACACCGGAAGAGGAAATAACAGTAGCTACACCAAAAGATATTACACCGGTAGAGAGCGTAACACAAAAAGGCTACCACTTCATGACAAAATACATAAAAACACCAAGACTCGTCACAACTATAAAACAAAATCCTACCAGTATCAAGTGTCAACAGAATACAGATAAATAATTATGCATTGATAAAAACAATAATACTAGTAATCATCAAAAAGAAGAAAATTAGAAAGACAAAAAACCCCACAATAACAGAATTGAAAACCGCCGCTATGAAAACAAAATGGGGGAAACAAAGAGGAAAAGGTGTAAGAATAATCTCTAAACCTCTTTTCAGCTAAATTCAAAAAACACATTGCACAAGAACCCACGGCAAGAAAGTCACGTGAACAGCCAAATTGGGAATTTCTAAATTAAAAAAAAAAAATCAACATACCGAAAATCAATTTTTCAAAAGGAAAAAAAAAAAAAAAACAAAACAAAACAAAGCGGTGGCGGAAGGAGCAGATAGTATGACCTAGATAGAGAAAGGTAGAGTGAGAGAGAGAGGGTGCAAAGAATACTGACCAGCCGAGGACGGCGGTGGTCGGGGAGAGAGTGATCGACGGCGCCGGTGGTGGAGAGATGAGAGAGAGAGAGAGAGAGAGAGAGAGAGAGAGAGAAAAAAAGAGAGAGGAGACGGTTTAGGAGTGAGGCGGGTAATGGGTGTATTATAATGTATGTATGGGTGGCCCAAGTCCAATCCAACCCTTATGCTGCCTGCGATACTAGAAGCACGTCGCTATCAACGCTCCCCGATTTAATTCCTAATAAAAAAACATATTTAATTAGGTTCCATTTGTTACGTTATATAAGATCTGATAATATTAATTAATATTAAAATTAATTTTATCATATGTTTAGTGTAATATAAAATAATATAATTTTATATTGTTTTATTTATTTTTTATCTTATGATTGTTATATTAACTTATCATGTCTCCTCATATTTTATTAAATACGATAGTATTATTTTTGTTTACTCGATTTTAAAATATTCTTATGTATCCTTTTTTTTTTCCTTTTCATCATTGTATAATTATTAATCATCATCATTGCACCATCTTTCTCTCTCATGACTATTATCTTTGTTTTACACTTCCTCAAATTCAATACATTTTGGTAATTCAAAACACATAGAGCAAAATTTTTTGCACATATTAATTCAAAAACTACTCACAGACTTAATGTTCATTTTCTTTTTCAGTTATCAATAGTCAAAAAAATAATAACTCATTTTTTGAGAAAAATAACATTTTTTTCTTGGTTTGAATTTATACAAAACTTGAGAGTTTTGTTTTAGATCATTTGTTTTTTTAAGTTCTATAATAAACTCTTTTTGATTTTGGTAAAAAAATTTGTATCTTTTATAATAATTTATTTGGGAAGTGCCTAATATTATTCTAACTTTATTTGATTTTTTTAAATGATCACGAGAAATTATGCTTCAAAAAATGTTTGTTTTCTATTTTTTTGTTTCGTACTACAAATATTAAATATCGTAAAATTATATAATTATATGTGGCGCAGCAAACATATAATAGTATAAAAATTTATACAATGTATTTTTTTATAATATCCTATCAAGTCTTATATTATCATGTCTAATACTATTAAAGTCTTATCCCTATACGATGTACCAAATGGGACCTTAGATAAATGTCATTTTTAAACGTGAGTTAAGCAAAAAAAAATATACTTGAAAACTAGGAGTGACAACCAAATTAAACCTTTACTTATTTTTTTTCTTCTCTGTCTTATTCTCCTCTTGGTCAGGTTATGGTGTTGTTGTTTAGGACTCATTGAGAAGCTGATTGGTGGTTTTATGCAGCAGATCTTTGTTTCTTTGTGACTCTTATTAAGCTACTGATTTTACGATTTACATTAGGATTTGCACGGAATCAAAGTTTTTAGAAGGTTGTTGTGGAGTCTGACTATTTTGATGCAGTGTCATTTGTGGTGAATTGTCATCATCTTTGGTCTCCCTTGCTTGCGTCTACATTACATGATATTTAGTGGTCTTCACTCATGTTATTTGAATGGCTAATCAATGTGTTGATCAATTGGTTAGGACGACGACAGTGAGAGTGAGTGGGGCATTTAAGTAGGCTCATCCCCTTAAGAGTTGATTAACCCATTACGTAATGATTTATCGTAGACTATGTTTTTAACTCGTGTTTTGTGTTTTCTATTCTTCACTTGTCCAATAAAAAACTCTTTATTTTCTCTTCACACTAAGGTTATGTTTCAGAGAATGAAAATAGAGGGAGTGACAAAGATTAAAATGACTACACTTAAATGACCATTGCTTGGAAACAATTTAAGAGAAACGAGTGAAATGACAATAGAGGGATACATTACCGTTCCATTGCCACTCAAAGTAGGATTTGTCTCACAATTGTTATTTCTATACCTTGTTAAATTTGATTTACATCCAAACAAGAGAGTCAATTGGTGTACATCTCTCTCTTTCTCGCTTCTACCTCCTAGTTCATTAATGTCACTCAAAAGAAATACTTGTATGCTCATAAAACACATTTAATGTGCACTTCATGAGCACCGTCAATTATTAATTTTAAATATTTTATATATTTTTTAAAAGAAATGTTAACAAATATTCCAATGATACTTGTTAAAAAAATAAAAGAGAAAACATTTTTATTGAAAAAGTAAAATTTAATGATTTTTAATGTGATTATATGAATTAAAAACTAACCAACATCTTAAAAACATTAGTTAACAAAAACACATTTTTTAAATACTAAAATCAATCATTAATAGGACTCATAAACCACGCATTATATATGCTGAGTATTTCTCTTTTATTCCCTCGTTCGTGGAAGCAAAAGCATAAACTGTCAACTGATAAAAACAAACTCCACCCCTCACACACAGGAAGTAATGTTGAGTTTGTGCTGTGCCTTCAGATCAAATTTCCAACCAAACGCATCCCAATGAAACCCGCTCACCACCCAATCCAAACACTAATCAAACAACGCCGCACCGTCATTCGAAATCGGAGACCCTTCTCAGCTCCAGCCGCCGCCGCCGCCGCCGCCACTGCTTCATCATACAAGCATGTCCTCACTCACCACCTCAACAACCGAACCCTGGAGGAAGCACGTGCCTTCTTCGACACTATCCCTTCCCCTCACGTGTCCCTCTCCACCATCATGCTCTCCGCCTACGCCCGCAACCACATGCTCCCCGAAGCACTCAACCTCTTCCGCAGAATCCCCACGAAGGACGCCGTTTCCTGGAACTCCATCATAAAGGGGAGTATACATTGCGGCGATTTCGTCACTGCCCGAAAGCTGTTCGACGAAATGCCCCACAGAACTGTCGTGTCTTGGACCACCCTGATTGATGGGTTGTTGCGTTTGGGAAGAGTCGAGGACGCTGAGAGTTTGTTTTGGGAAATGCCAGATAGGGACGTGGCTGCGTGGAACGCGATGCTTCATGGGTATTGCAGCAATGGCAGGGTGGAAGAGGCTATGCGGTTTTTTAGTAAAATGCCATCAAAAGATGTGATTTCTTGGACTTCCATGATTGGTGGGCTTGACCAGAATGGGAAGAGTGATGAGGCTTTGGTTCTCTTTGAGGAGATGGTGTGTTCTGGTGTTAAGCCTACGGGTAATAGTTTGGTTTGTGGGTTGGCAGCTGCTGCGAAAGTACCGGCTTTTCGAGCTGGCGTTCAGATTCATTGCTGTGGGTTTAAGTTGGGTTATTGTTGCTTTGATGAATTTGTGTCTGCTTCGCTTGTCACTTTTTATGCGAGTTGCAGGCGAATGGAGGCTGCATGCCGGGTTTTTAATGAGACCGTTTGGAAGAATGTGGTAGTGTGGACAGCACTTGTGACAGGTTATGGTTTGAATGATAGACATCGAGAGGCATTGGAGGTCTTTGGGGAGATGATGAGAACGAGTGTGGTTCCAAATGAATCTTCAGTCACCAGTGCTTTGAATTCATGTTGCGGGTTAGAGGATGTTGAGAGGGGGAAAGAGATCCATGCAGCAGCAATTAAGATGGGTTTGGAAGCTGCCGTGTATGTCGGAAGTTCTCTTGTTGTCATGTATAGTAAATGTGGATATATTGGTGATGCAGTATCTGTGTTTAAGAGGATTAGTGAGAAAAGTATTGTGTCGTGGAACTCGGTCATTGTTGGTTGTGCACAGCATGGATGCGGCATGTGGTCTCTAACCCTCTTTAGCCAAATGCTACGTGAGAGAGTTGATCCAGATGAAATCACGTTAACTGGTTTGCTTTCGTCTTGTAGTCGTTCCGGGATGTTACAAAAAGCAAGGTGCTTCTTCAGATACTTTGGCCAGAAAAGATCAATTACACTGACAGTTGAGCACTATGCATGTATGGTGGATGTACTTGGCAGGTGTGGGGAGCTGGAAGAAGCAGAAGCACTGGTGATGAGCATGCCAATGAAAGCAAATTCAATGGTATGGCTGGTTTTTTTGAGTGCATGCAGGATGCATTCTAATTTAGATGTAGCTGAAAGAGCTGTGAAAAAGATATTTGAAATGGAGCCTGATTGTAGTGCGGCATATGTATTGCTTTCTAACATGTATGCATCTTCAAGCAGATGGGCTGAAGTAGCTCGAATAAGGAGAACAATGAAACATAATGGAGTTGTAAAACAACCAGGATCCAGTTGGCTAACTTTAAACGGATTGAAGCATGAATTTCTCTCTGCAGATAGGTCACATCCGCTTACTGAGAAAATTTATCAAAAGTTAGACTGGTTGGGAGGGAAGTTAAAAGAATTAGGTTATGCTCCTGATCAACAATTTGCTTTGCATGACGTTGAAATTGAGCAAAAAGAAGAAATGCTGTCTTACCACAGTGAACGGCTTGCAATTGCATTTGGATTGCTTAGCACCGTTGAAGGCAGTACAATAACAGTAATGAAAAATCTACGCATATGTGGGGATTGTCATAACGCAATAAAGCTTATGACAAAAATCGTTGACCGTGAGATCATAGTTAGAGATTCTAGCCGCTTTCATCACTTCAAGAATGGCATATGTTCTTGTGGGGAATATTGGTAGAACATTGTTCTTTCATACAATGGGTTTTTTCAGAATTTATTCTGCAGGGCATTATAGACATGAGTGGCAATAATTTGTTTGCTCTGTTCGGCAGATCCTTCAAACAGACAAGGAAGATTCAGTTACATCTCTTCTCACTTGTAGACTGTTTAACAAAGAGATAATATTCTTGGTGAAGGAAAACAAGAACATTCTGTAATGTGGACCTGTTCTAGTGAAAAGAGTAGAAGATCCAAGATGAGAAACAGGAATTAGAGTCATTACCAACAAGGACCAAGTCATTCCTGTATTATGGATTATAAGACTCGAAGTGTCCACAAACTATCCGAATAATCAGAATATTGAACTACAATAGAAGGCATTGATGTGCACTTTCCGAACAGGTTGTCTGAAATGGGTACAGTTTGGGGCCGTGTGATTGCAACCAAGACAGAAGAGTTGGCACAGTAAAATGGAAGCTGGCAATGTGATTGATAATATGGGGAGGGTCCCAACATCCCACAAAGGGAGGTTGTGAAATAAGATCAAAGTGGTGAAAAAATAGTGCTTCTTGGTGAGAAAGTCTTTTGAGGTGTTGGAAGGTTCAAGAGAATTTGCAGAGGACTTCTGAGAAGGAGCCAAACGAACTTCAGACATAAAGTTATTTCATAACCTCTAATGGGGCAAACATGTTTATGCTTTTGACATGATCCATTTTTACAAAAATAATAAAATAAATGGGTTATACAGTTATAATTATGTTAATCCCAAAAAAGAAAAGGCTGAATATGCTAAAATGCCAAACTTCAAGCGAAAATGGGGTACCAATGAGTTATTAAGTCCCATTATGATATGCAGAAAGTTCGTGCAGTTAGTTTGAGGCTTTAAGCAGACTATATAGAAGAAAGATCTTCATATAAAGTCTTGATACCTGGCCTCTCAGAAACAGATCTTGTGCAACTAATAGCTATTCCAAGGACCCACATTCATGCCCTTTTCTAGAACTGAATTACCCACTTCTGGCATCAATGCAGCATCAAAACATTCTGAGCTTTTACCTTCTGCTGCTTGCAACTGTACCCAGGTTGTTAGATCAACACCTTCCTCGCCAGATATCACATCACCGGCACACCTTCCAGTTAAAAGTTCCAAAAGTATCACCCCAAAGGCATAAACATCTGACTTGAAGGAGGGCAATGGCTTCTTGGAAGCAGCCAACTCTGGTGCACGATAACCCAAGAACCCAGCATCAAGAATCTGGTCAACAATACCAGCCTGAGTCATAAGTCTGTGGAGGCAGTAATCAGCTACACGTGCATTCAAGTCAGCTGTATCCAACAACACATTTGTTGCTTTGAGGTTCCCATGAGGAACAGCGCGATCAAAATGGAGATAGTTCAGGCCACGTGCTACATCAACTGCTATTTTGAGCCTTTGTGCCCAAGTCAATGGTGGACCTTTTCTTCCCGGTCGATCTGTGAATTTAAACTTGTAAGTTCAAAGTCCAAAATATTGAAGAATGAAAAATATGCCAATGGATAAGATGGTTTACATTTAACTTTCAAGTGTAATAAAGACAGTCAGGGAGCATTGGAAGGAAGGAAGGAAGGAATGTCAACGTATTACCGTATAGAAAACTTGCCAGATTTCCCAGAGAGATGTAATCTGAAATAATAAGCTTCTCATGCTGTGTAGGACCCAAATAGTACCCTCTGAACCCCACAACATTGGGGTGCCTGATGTTTGCAAATTTTTTAACCTCTTTGGCGAATTCTTTTCTTTGTTTCGCCACTCCTTCTCTCAGCCACTTAACTCTCAAGGACAAACCATTCTCCAGATTTGCCTTGTAAGATGTTCCATGACTGCTTCTCCCCAAAACTTCAGCTGGGGCCCTTGACAGCTCCTCAAGTGTCATTGTTATTGTATCATCAAGAAAATGCAGCTCTCCTATCAGCTTATCTGGTGAACTTGCATATAGTCTTGCAATGTTTTCAGCGGCTGCCGAATCACTAGACCCCGGTGATGAAAAGTGGCTATTTTTTGATGGGTAGAGCCCAGATGCAGAGGCCTTATTTTCATCAAGGCTGATAATCTCTGCTGATGATCCTTTCCGTGAGGTAACGAGATCCTCAGCTGATACAACCAAAGCACCACCCCTCAAGCGTTTTGGAGGGCCAGGGCCAGAAATGTGTGATTGAGCATGCTCACATATATCCTTACCTGTAGCATATCCTGGTGTAGATCTTGATACGTGTTTGTAGTATACTAAGACAGCAAGCAGGATTAATATGAAGAGAGCAACCACAGATGACAATATAATTATTACTTTAATGATAGTGCTTATAGGCTTCCTATTGGAACTTTCATCTGGTTTATTGCTTGATCCAGAAGGAACATTTGGAAAATGTAACTGAACATTCCCAGGATAGAAAGAAGAACTAGGGAACTTCCTAAAACTTTCTGGGACAACTCCAGAAAGGTCATTGTTTGAAGCATGAAAGTTTTTGAGCCCCTTTGGCATGTTAATTGGTAAAGGACCTGTAAAATGATTCCCTGATACATCCAAGGAGTCCAGTAAACTCATGTCAGCAATGGTAGCTGGAAGAGAACCAGACAAATTATTTGCAGCAATATTGAGCACTTTCAGACCAGTTAATGACCCAAGCTCAACAGGAAGGTGACCATTAAACTGGTTGTGAGAAAGTTCAAGAATTCGAAGATCAGATTGAACATGAGAAGTGGAAGATAAATTAATGCCACCAGAGATCATATTATTTTCAAGATGTAGCTCTTGTAAAGTGGGCACTGCAAGCAGATCTGCTAGAAATAGTCCATCTAACTGGTTGGAACTAACATCAAGTATTCTAAGCTTTGGATACCGTGTTAAAACTCTAGGGAGGAAGCTGCTAAGAGAATTATGGGAGAGATTAAGATGATTTAATCGCAAAAATTGAGGGGTTACCTCAGGGACGGGTCCTGTCAAGTGATTCCTACTGAGATCAAGAAATTCAATATCCCCCCATCGCATCATCCTGGTTAAATTTCCTTCTAATTTGTTATTTGACAAATCTAGTACAGCACAGCTTCCAGTGAGCAGTGGCAGTTCGCCAGTGAAGCCATTTGATGAGAGATTAAGAAAATGCAGTGTTGTTGATGTAATTATACTTATTGGCCCTGAAAGACAATTTGAATATTGGATGAATAGCAATTCAAGCAAAGGACTGTTATTTTATCAGAAAGCACTAGTTATTCCCCAAGAAAAATATGATGTGTTCTTTTGTGCTAAGGGGAAAACAAAACTTGGAAGTTGCCTATATACCTGACAGATTGTTGCCACTTAAATCAAGTTCGGTTAAAACAAAAGAGTCTCCTTTTAGAAGGCCAGTAGGAATCAATCCTGAGAACCTGTTGTTGCTGAGCTTAAGGACCAGGAGTTCATAAACAAAATCAAATCCTGGCAGTTCTCCAGACAATTGATTGTAGCTGAGGTCTAACACCTTCAAGTCTTCAAAAACCGGTCGCTCGCTTCCACTGACCAATGAACCGGTAAGCTGGTTGTGGCTTAGATTCAGATACTTAATACTTTCGGATATTCGTGGTAGAAACTTCTGCTGCTGTGAATTAGATCTCACTAGCATGTTGTCACTGAAATCAACATAGCTGGCACTTGAGAAAAGTATAAACTCCATATCTAATTCACCATCAAGCATATTCGCATGCAAGTCGAGCTTTTCAAGAGAAGAAATCAGCTCAAAACCTGTGGGAACTTTTCCAGTGAAGGCATTATGAGATAAATTAAGCAACACCAGGCTAGTCAGCTTAGTCAATGACGCTGGCAGTGCTTCAGAAAACGAATTGCGGCTCAAGTCTAACGACTGGATTGAAGCCATTCCTGAAATAGAGTCAGGAATTGGGCCAGAGAATTTGTTTTCTGACAATGACAGATTCCTCAAGCTAGCTAACTTACCCATTCCCACCGGCAAGGATGAAGAGAAAATATTATTTGATAAATCTAGAAATTCAAGGCTCTTAAAATCAGCAATGTTGTCAGGAATTTTTCCCGATATTGAATTGTTGGACATGGAGAGTTTTGAAAGCTTTGTGAGGATTGAGAAAACACTCAAGTCAGCATCAGCAGACAAGCCCTGGTTATCAAGGACAACCCCAGCAATGTTACCATCATTACACAGCACTCCATTCCATGAAGATGGGCATCCATCGAAGTTGATGGACTCCTCTTTCCATGAATTGAGAACATAACCAGTAGGGTCATGCTTGATGCCTTTCTTGAATTGCAGCAATGCTAAAATGTCCCTGGAAGGAAGCTGTCCCATAACAGAGAAGAAAGACAAGGACAACACTAAAAGGCTATGTAATTTCATATTCTTCTGTAAATAGCTAATGTCAACTTATGTGTATTTCACCTTCAATTCTAGTGAAGACGCAAAGTGAGCCTTTAATTTGAAGCTTCTCTAGCTCAAAGGGACAGCAAAAATAAGTAACTCAATGTTTTGAAAGTAGAGTTAAGCAGTGATGCTCCTCAATCCACAGTTCCACTATGTTTAAGCAACTTACTTGTAGTAAGAAAAACAGAACCAAGACTATAGTGCAGCATCACTAGAGCCAGACATTCACCCCTGCAAAGAAAATAAGCTAGAACATGAGCTGAAACATACAAGTCAGAATGAATCACATGCCAGATGTTTGAGCAAGCAAATAAAGCAAAAGTTTCTTACCAAAATGCAGACTCAGGCAGAAATGACCACCAAGTATGAAACTTCTGAAGCAGAATTGAGAGCTTAGCAAAGCTTAGAACTATGAAAATGAAGCAAAGAGCAGCAGCATTGTAGCTACAGCGTACTCATTATGAAGAGGAAATGAATATGTTATTTGACATTCACACTGAAACACAAAAAGGCAAGGGACACGGAAATTCTTGGTCCTTTAAGCTTTAATTGAGGAAACTGTGGATCATTTTTTGAGCCAAAAAGGAAGCTTTTATGAGCTCACATGCACAGCATTAAATCTCTCCTAACAGTAAATAAACCTTGAGTTTGTGCATACTTTAGTGAGCAAAAGAGAGTGCCTTATCTCCTTTTTTACTTTGTGGCTTTTAGAAGGCATGTGACTTTGGTTTTGAGGACCTTAAATAGAATCCTACAATTGATTTCATCTTTTGAGTCTAGAAATTCAAGTATGCTAAATTCTTTTTGCATGTATTTCATGAGTTATATTAAAAAATATATATAAGTATCTTTATTATTATATACTATATTATAAACTAACTGATATGCTTAAGATTTATTGAAGAAACAAACTTATATGCTTAAGGATGTGGGTGTGTTACCTTTTGGGTTATCCAAAAAAAATTGGTTACATTCTTTTGGTTGAGTTGTGTAAGCATTGTTCTTTTTCCATTATGAATCATTACTGAATTTCAATTAACTGTTAAGTTAGCTACAAGTTAGTTATAGTTTCCTGACAGGTTTAGCCAGAGTTATAATAGTTAGCGGCTAACTAACTCTAACTACAAATTAAGCCCACCATTAGTAACTACTACAAATTAAGCCCCGTTCTACAAGCACTAAAAAAATCAGCTAAAAAAAATCCAAATAAGGAAATGTTTCACTCATATTTTCATTTTTTATTTCAAAAATTCTCTCTCCAGAATAAAACTTAAATTGTTTTACTTTTTATTTAATATTTTGTAATCAATATTCTAAATTTGTAAGAATGATTCTATATCATAAAAAATGAATTTTCTTAACAAAAAATTGAATTATTTATTATTTATTTACCAGATAAAGAATAGAATCATCAATATATCAAATATATTTTTCGGTATTAGTTAATGAATGATGAGCCTCTTTTGCTCAACCACACTCTCAATTATATCTTATTATTAATTAATTAATTAGTTAATAAGTATCTTATTACTGATATTGTTTTAATCAGGGTTCTAAATTCTTAACAAAGTTACGAGAATAAGTAAAATTATTCTTATATAAAATCCTCTCACTGATGTCAAAATATCATTGGACCGGCCAGTAACAAACATTAAATCATATACTGTTTAGAATCAAATGAAATGAGAATGATTTAATTTGAATTGTAAATTAAGTACCATATTTGGAACCAACTACATAAGATGGAAATGGAGTTGATTTAGAAATTAATTACCATGTTTAGAATTCATTAAAATAGGAATTGTTTTGATTTAGTTTGATTAATTTACATTTTTACCCTTATTAAAATAGGAATTGAATTTTTTTAAAAATAAATTTTGAAAAATAACTTTTTTTAAAAGGATTTTTTAAATAATTTTTTTAAAATTATTTCTTTTCAAAAAAATATTTTTTGAAAAAAATTGGGGAAAAAATTTTTTGGTAAATTTTTTTTGAAAATAAAATCTTTTGAAAAAAAAGGATTCAAATAGTCTTTAATAATAATAAGATTTCATAATTTTGATTTGATGAAGATGGTAGAGTTTGTAAACTTAATTGAATATGGATAAAATAGCCTTTTATATTAAAATGAAATCAATTTCAAGCAAATTCTTACAAAAGGAATAGAATTTTTAATGTAAGCAACAATGGAATTTCCATGGATTTAGAAAATCAAATCAATTCTTTTTTTCTTAAGATACCAAACATGAGATTTAATTTACACATCTTGTTTGATTTCAAACATATCCATAATTTTATACTTATTTTTAATATTATAATAGCATCGCGTATCATATAACTCAATAAATAAATATGTACCGAAAAAAATTATTTAATAAATTTAGCATCACGTGTGATTATTAACTCATTGAATAAAATATCTATACGAGATCTAAATCAGGGTAAAAAAAAAGAGAATGGTTAATAAAATTTTGTCAACTTTTTGCATAAAATATTATATGCATATATATATATATATATATATATATATATAGATGAGCACACAGATGTATACTTATATACTACATTCAAACATTTTAGTCTGCTGATTAATAGTTATCTTTTTGTTTGATAATTTTTTTGGTTTTCAATGGCATCTTCTCAATCTGATGATGAAAAATCCTCTGAGATCACCAACCTATCAATGGTGGTTATTGAGGAGCTAGCAAAGAAACCATTAACATCACTTTCAGAATATTGCCTTCTTATTCGTGACAAGGACGAAATCGGAACCGTCGAAAATGATGGTCCCACGGTTCCCATCGTTGATCTCAATAAACTGATGATCCATGGAATGGAGGCCACAGAACTTGAACTGGAGATGTTGCACTCTGCTTGTAGGGACTGGGGTTTCTTTCAGGTAAATTCCATTTCATGGCTTAATCAATAGTATTTCAGGTAAGTAATGTGCAAATAAATTGTGATCTCTCATATGGTTTCGAACCCCCGATATTATTGTATATTTAGAGATTAACAATACTCCATACAGCTATTGTTAATTGACCATGCGATATATATATATATCTAGATCTAGACACCAACATTTACAATATTTTAATTTGATTAATGTGAACCATGGAGTTAGCCCTGCAGTGTTGGAAAAGGTGAAGCATGAGATAGAAAAATTCTTCAAGCTTCCTTTGGAGGAAAAGATGAAGTATAGGCCAAGGGCAGGTGAAGTTGAAGGATTTGGAGCTCTAATCAGAGCAGATAAAAAGCTTGATTGGGGTGATAAAATCTATTTCAATGTCAGCCCTCCTCATTGGATTAGGCCACACCTCTTCCCACGGTTCCCTCTGCCACTCAGGTCAAAACATCTTTTTCAATGTTACTCTTTAAATATAATTTTAATACCTCATATTTGAACATACTAAAAAAACATGGATTTCACAAATTTTGTTCAAGAAACATTCGCATGTTTATAAGTACTACAATTTTTTTGTTCAAGTGTTGAAATTATACCTATACATAAACTTTTCTTCTTACACATAAATTTGCATGTTGCTAACCCTAAATTAATTTTTACTCCACTATATTGTTAGTATAAAATATTTTATATTATCATTTAGTTATATTATTTTACATGTATAATTTTTTGGGCAATTATAAAAATTAAGCACATGTAATAATATGATAATATATAATTAGGAGGTTGTGTAAAAAAAACATAAATATTATATCAAAACTAAATATATACTTATTGAATTAAAAAGTGGCGGTTCAAACTGTCGCAATAACTGTGGCAAATTACCAAAATAATCATCGCAATTCAGCTGTTTTTTTTATTTAGCCATGTAATGGTGACAATGCAAATGGACAACTTTGAGACAACCTCATTTATAAAGGTGTGAGGTTTATAGTAGATCCCACCATGAGTCCATTGAACAAAATAATTAACGAGTACAACGATAGAAAATATTAAAAATTATTTTGACATTTTATTTATATCAGATACTAAATAAGACATTACGTAAAAGTTTATGTATCAAACAAGATATATCCCAACATTAAAAATAAAATGGATAGTGATTTTATTTATATATCTATCTATACATACAGGACTACCCTGGAGTCCTACACAGTTGAGCTGCAAAGTCTAGGCATGACAATACTTGAGTTGGTGGGAAAGAAGATGAAGATGGAGAAGAAAGAAATTGAAGAGATGTTTGAGGGTGGAATACAATCTGTGAGGATGACATACTATCCTCCATGTCCACAACAAGCAGAGAAGCTAATGGGGCTAGGTGCTCATTCAGATGCATGTGGAATCACAATCCTTAACCAATTGAATGAAGTGGATGCTCTTCAAGTTAAGAAAGATGGGGTTTGGATCCCTGTTAAGGTTGTCCCTGGTGCCCTTCTTGTTAATGTTGGAGACGTTCTAGAGGTAATGTCATAATCCTTGCCCCTCTCTCTCTCTCTCTCTATGTATATACACCCACAGGATTGAATATGTTTGATTTGTGTTTTTGTTTTTAATTTTTACTATTTCTCTTACATAATTCTAAAAAATATAAAGCAAACTGAAAACAAAAAAAAATAGGAGCTTTAAATTTTTATTTTCTTTTCATGTGTTTTGTGACCATGAAAATTGAAGTAGAATGCAGTTTTCTGTATACTTTGAGGTGGAACATAATTCTAACAAACTTTAAGAGTAGTTTGTGCTAAATATACCCTTTTTTTAATGTATAAAATGCACATAGTTTTTTTTTCCTTTTTATTTACAAAAGAAAATATTTCATTGAATGGAAGGCTTAACCCAAAACAGGGAAGCAAACAACACTAATTTTGAGAGTCACTGAGCAAAATATACAATCCAGCAATGACGGGCCAAAGCCTCGTTAAAAAACCCTTAGAAAAACCACAAAAATATTATTTATAAATCACAAAAAAGTGACATTATGTGTATATTGCATAAAGAAATAAATATTATAAAATAGATAAATAAACATTATTATTGAGCATTTATGTGTGCACAAATATACATATATTTAATATTATTTATTTATGTGTGTGATAATATTTATTTCTTTACTTTTTAATATTTGTTTCTCCGTATGATGTACACACATTGTCAATTTTTGTGATGTACAAACATTGAAATTGTTGTTTTTTTTTAAATCAAGTTTTATTGATAGATATTTTTCAAGTGAAGAAAAAATATAATGAGAAAAATATGAATAATTAATATCCCGAAAATAATGGGACGGTTGAATATTGAAGAATTAATAGTTGAATTTGCAGATGTTGAGCAATGGAATGTACAAGAGTGTACATCACAGGGCAATGGTGAACTCGGAGATGGAGAGGTTCTCACTGGCCATGTTCTTTAACCCAAAGTGTGAATGTGAGATTGGTCCTTCACCTAATCTCATAAGCCCCCAAAACCCCCCACTTTACAAAAGGATGGTGGCTGAGAAATTTGTCAAAGATTACGTCTCTCGCAACAAGATTGATGGAAAGGCATACATAGAGCAGCTCAAGATATATTGCAAATAAAAAATAAATGATATATATACTCAGTACAATCAAATTTTATTTAATGATAAATGATATGTGAGTTTTGTTTCACACTGAATAAATTTTCACAACTTTAAATTTATTATCCTGACAGTTTGTATTTATGAAGTTCAAGTACAAAATGCATTGCCTATTTATTTACTAATTAAATTCCAATTGTTCAAGTCTGTAGTAATTTTAACTTGTTTAAGCCAAATTTGTTTAGCCAACCAATTTATTAAATTTAAGTCCAACACATTTAATCTACGGGGGCAAAACGGACTGATCCATTTGTGTGTGTTTATTTTTAACATTTGACCAATGTTGTCATTTCTAAAAGAAATTGCATTCATATATGTTTCTCGCTACCCATGTCAGTGTTTTAAATTTATCGAAATGAATTATTTAGAAAAAAAAAATCATTCATAAAAAGTTAGGACGACAATTATAATTAAAGGATACATTAAAAATAATGTTAGATATACGTGTATTTTGTATTATAAACTAATACTATTTATAATTTTATTCTTTATTTGACCCGAAGACAATATTAATATTTAAGCATATTTTATATTAGGTATCAATACAAAGAGTAAATGTATTACGTTATATAAAAAACAATAAATTTAAACAACTACGCTCAAAATCTAAGATTTGAATAAAGAAAAACACTCATAAATATGGAGATTAAAAAAAACGAGAAGAGGGAAAATAAGGAATAGAGACGTGTACTCTCGCTAATCAAAGATATATGTGTGAAGAAGTTAACAATTCTCCAAATTGATGTAACAAGCTATTTACTATTAATTAAGCAAGAAAAATATGTATTAATTATTATCATACAGCTCAACCAACAGTTTCACATTTCACGTGACTAGGAAGATTCGTAGTCGTACCACTTTAGGAGATGAGATAAAATAAAATCCTATCTCAGAACAAGTTGAAACGCGTTTAAACCGGCTTTTTAACCACTAACGGGTTAATTAACAAGCATTAGTACAAGTAACAAACCAGGACCGATTTACTCAACTAATAATAATACAGTTAATTACTCCGCTAATACGACACACACAACAGCGTTGGGAAAAAGCAGCTTTTGATCTGTAATCAGGTTTTAAACAAAACATCTCCATCCATAACTTTTCCTTCCCCGCCTGAAGAAAAAGTGAAAAAACCTAACAAACTGAATTTAATTACAAAAAGAACAATTAATTAATTAAATACATGATTAGAAAAGTCGCTGTTCCAACTTCAATAATCTTACATGCCAACTAATTTTCTGGCATATTAAAAATGCATCAGCATCGCACACTTTCTCTTCCAATTTCAATTTTGTGAGTCTCTGCGGATTTTTCAAACTCGCGCGTTTCTATTCCTTCATTCCACCGGTAATTGTCTCTCTCTCTCTCTTTTTTTTTTTTTTATCTCTTCTCTTCTTGCGCGATTCTCTGTTTTCATTCGATTTTGGTCGATTGGTTTCTTCAGTGGTATAATTCGCTTAATTTGTTGATTATGAATGAGCGAAAAATGTTTCTATCGTTGACAATTTTGGTGGATGCTGATTCTGCACTAGAATTATTCGTTGATCTTGATCATATCAATTGTTAGGAACTAATTACGGTTATTGTAGTGAAAAAATCCTACTATTACATGATTTAATTTTTTTTTAACAAATTTGTTAGTTTTTAATTTAATCAATTATTTCTTTCTTCCTTTCCAGGTGGTTTAGCTGGGCTGCTATATTATTGGAGTTGCGGTTTGTGTGATTGTGGGATTTAAGCATGGCAATGGCAATGGATAGTAAACGATTTGTTGGGAGGCTTGCCCCAAGTAAGCCATGATACTTGATATGATAATATGTTCTAATTAATGGAGTGTTGAGGACCTAGTTATAGTTTTAATTGACACTGTGTTTGGATTTCTGTTGTGGTGGATCAGAATCAATTATAGAGTGCTAGAAGTGAGAAATTTCCACTTCTGCGAATTGATTCTAGGTCTGTCCCACCTGAAAACCAAACATGTGTTGCTGGGAATGAAAATTTGATTCTAGTGTGATATATAAATGGCCACTGGTTCATGTCATGGTGTATGCCCTTATACTGCTTTTTGTCTGGTCTGTTGAGAAGTTATTGACAAACTTCACACTGCCTGATGAATGTTTATGAAGTTTCAAATCTATTTTCACTTACTTTTCATGAGGACCTGAATGATTGGTAATTCTTTTACAGGTAGAAGAAGAATGAAGGATTTATTGCTTCAAAAGGATAATCGCTTTTGTGCTGATTGTAATTCTCCAGATCCTAAATGGGCGTAAGTGTACATATTATTTTGTGGTTTATGGCAGTACTCAATTATAATACTCAAAAGAGGGGGTTGAGTGTTTTTTGTGAAGGGGTTGATGAGACATTCTTGGAATTAAGCTGTAGGAAACTAGCTACATGGGTTGGAATATAATGAAGAATTTAGAATGCACATTACCTTTTCGTAGTTTTGAAATCATTTTTTGAACTTCTTCTTCAGGTCAGCCAATATTGGAGTTTTTGTATGCTTAAAATGTTGCAGTGTGCACAGAAGTCTTGGTGCTCATATATCAAAGGTAACCATTTCTGATCGACTGTACTTATGAAATTCTTTTTTTTTTTTTGTTCTAGTGAAGAGTATTTAAATTGAGTTCCTTCTCCATATATTTGCATATCTATACTTGTATTATGTCCCATGCTTTGTTTTCAATGACCTGTGCTGTGACTAGCAAGTAATTGCGGCATAAATGCGGAATTTATTTTTTCTTGTCATGTATTAAAGCCTCGTGACATTTTTTTGTACTTTCAGATTTTATCTGTGACATTGGATGAATGGTCAAATGATGAAATAGATGCAATGATTGAAGTTGGAGGAAATTCTTTTGCCAATTCGATTTATGAGGCTTATATTCCAGAAGGATATACAAAACCTGGACCAGATGCCAGTCAAGAGCAACGTGAAAAATTTATCCGGTAAGACATGTCTTCATGTGCACTTTGCATCATACATCTACCATTCATAGCATCATTTTGCTTGTTTTAATTTCTTTGTTTGTCACCAAAAAGTAGGTAAAGCTGTAGGCTACTTTGGATTGAAGCTGATTAGAAATTCGTTCTTATCGGCCTAAATTTTCTTAATTCCCTGCTTCTTTTAATTCTTCTATTGTTTTGGTTACTCTTTTTTATCCAGTCCATTGTCCTTGGTTGAGCATTGACCAATCAGCATGACATAGAGACATTGTTAATGGTAGCAGTGTAGCACCATTAATGATACCAACCTGGAGTGCCATTTTAATTGTGACAATTGTGACTGCAGATCAAAGTACGATCTTCAAGAATTTTTGAAACCAAGTTTGCGCATTGTGTCAACAAAAAGCTCTCATCAATCAAGTTTTTCCATGAGGGTTGCAGATAGTTTTCGAAGTACCAGTAGTTCACAGAATATGGTAATTTTATTTTATATTTAGTTCCTTTGATTGTAGGAGACATATTTGTTTGTTGATTTATTTACATATAATTTTGAACTAGATTTCTTCCGAGTTAAATTGTTGTTGTACCCAGATGAAAGTCTTATACTTAAGAAAGTTATATATATACATACATACATACATATATATATATATATATATATATATATATATATATATATGAGGCTAGCTGCATGCATTAAACTTTACTCCTTTGTTAATTGTTAGCAATGGCAGTAATGACAATGAAATTATTTTCATGAGTGGTTTCCTTGAGGTCTAACTGATATTGATGGTGTAAACAGGAAGAAATGGCAGAATTCATTGGAATGTTGAAGGTGAAAGTGATTAAAGGCACAGATTTAGCTATCAGAGATATAAGGACAAGTGATCCATATGTCATCTTGAAACTCGGCCAACAGGTTAGTTCTAATCACTATGCATTCTTGGACAACTATTGCTCTTTATCTTTTAATTTTTTATGAAAAATAATAGATGTGATAATTTCCTTTCTGAATTTGAATTCTTGTGCTGTTGCCTTTCAGACGGTTCAGACAACTATAATAAAGAGTAATTTGAATCCAATCTGGAATGAGGAGTTTGTGCTGTCCGTTCCTCAGAAATTTGGGGCATTGAATTTGGTAAGGCTAAACTTTATCTTGTATTGTGAAAAATGGAAATAAATTATGGTTGTTCTATTATATACAGCCAAATCATAAATTGAGTTCCTTCTTCCTAAATTCCTCAACAAAGCCTGACACCTTTTTCATTACCCCCCAACATCCGAAGACTACAGAAGATCCATGAACTCAAATTTTTGTTTTTTGTTTTCCCTCTTTTTTGAGGCATTCTTTCATTTATCTTCAAGTATATACTGTTATTACTGCAAACACAACTCCTACGTTTTCTTCCTTCTTCGTTTAAGATGCTGTAAAACTATTTTGAAGACATGCTTAAGATACCAAAGATACTTGGAGATTTCTCCGCATTCTGATATAAATACAAATTACCAAGACATCACTCAAGGTGGAGTTAGACACCAATTTCTCGTTGAAAGGTGCAAATAATTGCTCCAAATGTCCACATAAACCAAGAAAACAATGAACACAAAACGTCTGCCTCCCAAATTACAGACACCAGGCTTTCATGCATCCTGTTTTGGTACACTTTATCTTGTGCCGAATGAAAGGGTTACCCTTATTATCTATCTATAACAATTGCCTTAAGTTTTCCGACATATCAGTTGGCTAGTGTGGACTAGGCTGATGTTCTTAGGCTTAGTGATTTGCTGTTTATAGGCTGTGCGTGTTTGTTGGTTTTGGTGTACATTGCAAAATTCAAAAATTGATTTCTGGAATAAGAAAATGGAACATTATTTTAACAACTTGCTGTATTGCATTTGCAGAAGGTGTTCGATCATGACTTGTTTTCGGCCGATGATATAATGGGAGAAGCAGAGGTAGATCTTCAGCCCCTGATTGCATCTGCAATGGCATTTGGAGATGCTGGAGTGTTTGAAGATATGCAGATAGGAAAATGGCTGAAATCCCGTGACAATGCACTTAAAAGTGATAGCACAGTTAATATTATTGAGGGTAAGGTTAAACAAAAGATGTCACTAATGCTCCAGAACGTGGAATCTGGAGAGTTAGACTTAGAACTAGAGTGGACACCTCATGATCATTAGGCATTTAGGTACATTACTGTTCTTTTTTGGCTGTTCTTTTTTGGTTAGATTTAGGTACATTGTTGTTGTTAACTTGTCCATTCTCTTTTATGATTCACACTTGTCCATTCTTTTGAATAAATCTATAATTATTTTTATCCAAAAAAAGAAACTATAATTTTCTTCTACTTTTGGCCCATCATCTTAATCTTGTAAGGAATGAAGAGTGATTTACCGTGGAGGAAGAATTTCTCCTTCCCTAGAGCATCTTAGCTCTTAAAATTAAGGGAAAAAAAGAGAGAAAATATAAATAGAAGAAGATTCAACGATGGAAATAAATAGTGGACGGAGAGATGGATTTCTTGTGTGGAGGATACAAGAAATTTTAAGAATAAAATAAACCTTCTCGTTAAGGGAAAAAAAGGAATCTTAATGGTATATAAGAAAAGAACCTTATTTTCCCCATAAAAAAAGAACAAAAAATTTCTATGTCTCTTTTTGTTTCTATTTATTTTATTGCAGTTAAATTATATGATAATTTATTTAAACAATAATCATAACATTTACAAATTTTTCGGAAAAATAAAATAAATATCTAAAAGTGGAGTGAAAAAAGTAACTCCAAACCTGAACGTCAGGAAAAAAAATGGATACAGGATGCAATGTCGACAACGATAAAGAACGAACATTAATTCAGTTCTTTGCAGGATACATTAATTAAATCCATTTTAATTTAAAATTAAATCACAAGTTCCTTAATAATGCTAAGAGATAAACAAATTTTACAAAAATATTTCTATATTAAAATATTACAAAAATTTTATTTATATTAAATATTCACTGCATTAATAGATATAATTAATATGAAAAGGATAACTAATATGTCCTTAATATTTAAAATATTAAAAATTCTTAAAATAACAAATTGAGGGAGAATTATTTTTTCAACTAACACAAATGAACTTTAAACATTTTGAAATCATTATTGAATTATATATTATTGCGTTGTTATAAAGTTCTACAAACATTCAAGTTGAGATTACTTAGTCCCACATTGTGACAGAAAATAAAAGCAATTCGTCGCTAGCTTCTCAATCAGCCTGCAGTTCATATTAATGCGCAAAATTTCACATTTAAGTACATAAAATTCAGATCAACAAATAAAGAAAATTATTACAAATCTAGTACCACTACACTACCCTTTACATGCAACGTATATTATGATATCATAAAACGCCATAAAGTAAAGTAAAATGAAAATCAGTAACAACGACAGCAAAGGCAGTAACGAACTCAAGGGTCGCGTACCACTAGCTGCAACTTCTTGTTTTCGTCGTCGTTTTCACATTCTTGATTCCCGTCGTCATTGCCACCACGAAACGCTGCGTTTTGTTCGTGCTTCGCTCGGTACTTCAGATAAATCAATCCCGAAGCCACTAGCAGAGCACCGCCCGCAATCCCACACACCAAGCTCGCCGCCGTCAGCGCCTTCTCCACTCGGCGGCCGCCTCCTGATCCGCCGCCTGATGCCGGCAGCCACGACGGCGGAGCCGCGGCTGCTCCGGAATTCATCGCCCTCGGAAGCGCAACGTTGGATGACGGCGACGAGTTCTCGCTGTTGAAGAAGGACCTCATCTCAGGCGAAGATATGGATCCCGCCGGTGACAAGGTCTGGAAGACGAGCCCGTGGTCGGATGGACGGAGCTCCCTGGCGGAGGAGTATCCGGCGAGGAGGAGGCCGATGGTGACAACGACCGAGACGGCGACAGTGACGGCGGTTTCCGCCATGATAATGGAGATCTTGTTGGTTACAATTGGGAGCAGGTGACGGCATGCATTGGAAGGGCAAATGTGTGGGTGTATATATACACACACAGACAAGTGAGGAGAGTGAAAACGGTCCCGTTTCGAGTGTGTAACTTTAATTTAAGTAGGGGGGAGGGAAGGAGGGTCAAAGAAACTCTGTCGGAGGGATAAAGTTGTTGCTCCTCTCGCCGCTATCTTCTTTGTCTTTTTACTCCTTTACTCATTCCTTAATCAACTTTCTTTTTTTTTTTAGCTATTCAAAATAATTTTCTTTTCATTTTTTTCTCCTTATGGTTGGCCGATGCATTTGTTTATTTTTTTTTTCTATCAAGGATATATTTACCTCGAATTAAATGTTTAAGAAATTCAATTAATTAACAATTATGTTAAACTTCATAATTTATTTTGTATGTATTTTAAATGTAAAGAATTAATCATGTGTATCATTCTCTTCTTATATAGTAAGAATAAATATCAATTCTTTTATCGATGTGATAATAGTATAATAAAAAATGTTCTGTGTAAACCCAAATTACATAGACATGTATATACATCATCTAATTATATGCAATTAATGATCATTATATGTATAGCGTATAGTTTCTAAAATTATAAACAATGTGCCCCAATCCCGAACTCGTTCTCGTCATCGCTTTCACTCATCGTCATCCTCTTATCCTTGTTCTATTATTTTTATCCTCGTCATCATCTCATCATTGTCATCATCATCATTCTCATCCTCTCATCATCGTCATCCTCTTATCATGTGAAAGTTGATTAAAATGGAATTAAAATGATAAAAGGTTGGTTTTCTTTTAAAATGGATGAGATCTACCTTTAACAATGGTTGTTTACTTACTTAACTAGGGTGTATGTTGCGAATATGATATCTAATTGAAGTGCACAAACTTTATATGATTATGTGCACAAAATTTATATGACTGAGTGCACAAACATATGTACTTATTGGACTTGTGTACAACATTATGATCTTACTCAAACATAAATAATTTCACAATCTTTATACATTCTTATTGGACAAATTTTATAACAATTAGTTCACATACATGTGTACGCACACTTTTATACATGCTAATGCATAAACTTTATATATATGGATATTACTTAATGTATGGTTAAGTAATATTGCAGAATATGATACCTGATTGGAGTACACAAACTTTATATGACTGTACGCGCAAACTTTATATTACTGAGTGCACAAACATTACGTACTTGTGTACAACGCTGTGATTTTATTCAAACATAAATAAGTTTACAATCTTTATACATTTTTATTGGACAAACTTTATAACAATTAGTTCACATACGTGTGTACACACACTTTTATACATGCTAATGTATAAACTTTACATATATGCCTATTACTTAATGTATATTTAAATAATATTGTAGAATATGATATCTGATCGGAGTGCACAAACTTTATATGACTATGTGCACAAACTTTATATTACTGAGTGCACAAACATTACGTACTTGTATACAACACTGTGATTTTACTCAAACATAAATAAGTTCACAATCTTTATACATTTTTAATTGACAAACTTTATAACAATTAGTTCACATATATGTGTACACACACTTTTATACATTTTAATGCATAAACTTTACATATATGCATATTACTTAATGTACAGTTAAATATTTTTTTGCAGAATATGATATCTGATTGGAGTGCGCAAACTTTATATGATTGTGTGCACAAACTTTATATGACTGAGTGCACAAACATTACGTACTTGTGTACAACAATGTGATTTTACCCAAACACAAATAAGTTCACAATCTTTATACATTTTTAATGGACAAACTTGATAACAATTAGTTCACATACATGTGTACACACGTTTTTATATATTCTAATGCATAAACTTTACATATATGCATATTACCTAATGCATATTTAAGTATTTTTGAAGAATATGATATCTGATTGGAATGCATAAACTTTATATGACTGTGTGCACAAACTTTATATGATTGAGTGCATACTTGTGTACAATGCTGTGATTTTACTCAAACATAAATAAGTTCACCATCTTTATACATTTTTAATGGATAAACTTTATAACAATTAGTTAATATACATGTGTACACACACTTTTATACATTCTAATGCATAAATTTTACATATATGCATATTACTTAAAGTATAGTTAAGTATTTTTGTAGAATATAATATTAGATTGAAATGCACAAACTTTATATGACTGAGTCTACGAACATTATTAGTGTCTTTGCACAAACATTACAGACTTGTGTACGCGAATTGTAGTGAGTCCAAACGTATTTAATATAGAGTGTATGTATGGTGTATGATATTTGATATACATGTAGTATGACTGAAGCATAATTGAACAACCATGTCTAACTATGATGATATAATAATGATTTGATGACTATGCTAATGCGTAATAATTATACTCCAAATTTTGTATGCACCAATACATATAATTCTACTCCTAACTCTAAAATAACTCTGATAATTTAATATTCTTTACGTATGATAAAGTGATGCATTAGCATAAAATCTGAATTTGTTACAATATTATAATGTACAAAGTTACGAGTTTTTTCCCCTCAAAATGTAATAGTACTGTCATATTAATTAATTATGTTGCTTTCTATATTGAAAAAAATGAATATGCTAATAACTTTTGGATGATACTGTTAATTATACGAAGACAGAGAGAAAGCTTTTTTAGAAAACAAACTTATTTAACATAGTAATTAATTAGGATAGGTATACGTGATCGATCCTACGGGCTTGATTGAAATGTATGCAATATGTTTTGTTTAAGGGCATGTGCATGCACCCATTAAGAATTACCATACTTTCATTGTTTTATAGATAAGTGATACCTACCCTTTCATTTTTATAAATAAATAAAAAAAATTAATAATAGTAATAAAACGTAATGTAAATAAAAGATTAATTTATACTGATTTAAAAAAAATACAAAACATAAAAAGTACTTAATTGATTTATTGACACGTAAATGTAGAAAAGATAAAAGATGAAAGATAAAGATCACCAACTGTAAGAATAAATTAAAGTTATATATCAAGATGCAAAGTAAAGCTACGATAAATACCAAAGAAAAATGCCTAAGATGCTGCCGGATTTTACTCTCATTATTATAGAATTGCTTTTGTGAAGAAAAGTTAAGGAGGGAAGGAATAGTATAAAAGATATAAAAGAACAAAATAAACAAAAATAAAGAAAAAGGGAAAGTAACGAGGCAAAGCTATACTCGAATATGAAAAAAGATACAATCCATGCATGATGTATTGGGAAGAAAAAAGAGACATTCCTATAACTCTATAGTTTTATTTAGTTGTCCCTTTCTTATTTTTGCAGGCTAACTATTTGGTTCGTGAACTTCAATTTTAATTTTATTTTAAGGTCTTCTACTCCACTTTAAGCTGGTCAGGCTCTTAAGCTACATTTTCCTAAAATTAAACATCTGGTGATGAAAAGGAGAAAGAAATTAATCGACCATATTGGTAGAAAACATCTTTCTCTCCCTCTAGTATTTTCTTGATAAATTAATCAGTTATAAAGTTATATCATATTTTTTTATAATGGTTGACACATTTTTTTTTAGGTTGCATGCCCGGTAGGTTGACACATTTGATAAGGAACAAACTTGTATTTTATAAAAATGTGAGTTCAATTTTTGTAGTTAATGTGAGAGTCACTTTAATAAATAATTTGTAAGTATCTCTAAAAACGTTTAAAGAATCAAGACATGCACTGATTCTAGTGGAATTATCGATATTGAAACCATTTAAACTCTTTAAAATAGGTGATTGTACTTTTTTTTTTCTCCTTCCTCTTTTAATTTACAAAAGTAATCACGCGGGAGAGAAAAATCAAGAACAAAAGATATAGCGCAAATAAGTAATAAAATATTCATATTTGTAATCATTCTTGTTGTTTCGGGTTAGCATTACTCAACATAAGAGCATGACTGATGACTTTGTTTTGATCATATATATTTTCATGCATAAGCAGCTGATTCTTCAAGTTAAGGAGCCACACATGCAATGCATAATTAAAGCCGCCATGCATTCTCTCCATGATGGTGTATTGGTGTTTCCCAGCATAATTAGAGTTTGTTTTTAACTTCCATTTTTTTTAACATAATTTGTATTTTTTTTTATGATTTTGGGAAGAAGCTAAAGAAAATAAGATAAGAAAATAAATTAAAAATAGAAAACGAAAATAAGCAATTCTATCTTCTTCTTTTTTTTGGTACATGACCAAGACCTATAAGTTAGGTTACTAATATCTTGTTGATTTGAAGACATCTATACAAATGAGATAGATGACCCAAGAGATTTTTTTAAAAGGAAAAAAAGCAATTCTTTAACAACAGAAACTAAATAGAGTTGGTACTCTAAATAGTGGTGATAGGTGTTGTAGGAATGACAATACACGTTTGGAAAAAAGATATAATATAAAATTATTAAAATTGTTTTCTTTTATTAATTTAAGTTAAATTTTTTTAAAAATGATTCTTAATTTAATATTATAGTCAATCTAATTAAGAAATTAAGAGTTTAATCCTCCGTAACTCTCTTTATAAAGCTAAGGTTGTCTTACAAAAGAAAGTGTGTAAATAAATATAATATAAAAGCATGAG
>QANU01102670.1:828149-849590 GCA_003254905.1 Nissolia schottii | reverse complement strand
TGAGTAATGAGAATAAGATCATCATCATAATTGCTTCGGTCTACTTGACATATGTGATGCTGAACCTCCAAGCCCCAAATTTGACTCTCAAATTCCAAAATTTTTAAAATAACATTCCATCATTCAATATTTGTTTTCACACCCAATGCACGGTTTGAAAGCCCAACATGCGTGTTTCTTGCATCAAGAAATTGCATGGTGGCATAACGAAACGTCGCTTTGTCTCTTAATTAAAAGGTGGGGTTCAATCTCCACATTTAAGAATGGAGACTTATTCATTATTGTGAGAGAATTAATCACTAATTCCATCAGTAAATGCATTGATCAAGGAAAAAAATTGGAATAACCTCAACAAACTATTAAGCGGATTTGAGAAGAAGTTCTAGATCCACAATCATCTTGTCTAAATAATTGTCATAATATCATTCCTCTTATTTATCCTACTTTTATGTGCATACATATATTTTTAAAAATAAATTATCTCACATTACAATTTGTCATGTTTAATTACATTAAAAAATAGAAATACATATAGAATTGAATTGAGTATTACCAACTTTAAAAAAATTTGACTTATTGAAATTATTTATGTTTTTTTTTTCTTTTAACATGACTAAACATAACAAATGATTCATTCCCTATTTTGGTCTGAATGCATACATTCCTTCCTATGTATTGATGACAATCAATAAGAGGCTGAACATAATAAGCTAGGGGCTGACAGGGCTGAACTTGTTGAAGCAACAAACCCCAGCCCATCATCAGCACAGGCCAACAAAAAGGAAGATGGACTGAAGGCTCAGTAGTAAAGCTTAACAGCTCTTGTGGCCTAAAAAGCAAAAGAGCAACGTAACCCAGCAAAGGATGACACTTGTTCTCTAGTTGGATATAGTTATGTTTTCCGAACCTCTCTTTTAATGAACTTTTTGTCAAAATCATGATTTCAGAGTTTCGAACAAAAATTCAGTAAACCTTCATGCAGTTGCCAACTCAGGTTACTGAAATTAAATTAACCATTCCACGTCTTTCAAAATTAATTCTTGTCAAAAAATTAAATTGATCTGGTAAACTTAGGAAGTAAGAAATATTCTTCTATAACTCATATATAATTGATGTTGTTAGTTCTAGAAACTAAAGAGATTCTCACAATTGTGATGGAAGGAACAATACAAAATATAAAATGTTTAAAGCGTGCAATTTAAACATGGATGAGTCAAAGGGCAATATATAAAAAAGAATTGATAAAGAAATAAAAGGTATATTCTGTACGAAATACATAGTTTGTGATCGGAAGTTTCCAACCACAAAAAAAAATAATAATAATAATAATAATAATACTAAACTATTTATTTAATTTTATTAGAAAAGGAAAAGGGGTCCATTGAGAAGAGAGAATTTTGGGAGGGAAAGATGGAGGGAATTGGTGGGTGTGGATAGAGAGGGATGCAACTCTAAACTGTATTGTGTACACAAAATACTGCAACACTTGAGAGCTTCTTCTAGGTATTTCATTTCCCCTCCAATTTTCATTTACTCACTTTATTTTTCATTTAATTTTATGGGCACTGTTTTGAAATGATTGTGTTGTGCTTGCAAGTTGCAATCTCTGATTTTGAGCTTAATGGGCGTCACCGGTTTTGTTTTGGTTGCATGTGTGAAATTCAGGTGTTTGTTTAGAACGGTGTTCAGATTTTCTGTTCTCTCTTCTTGCATTGCCTTTTGTTGTGATGTCACAAAATTGCTTAGCAATTGAAACTTTTTCGTCTTCTTTAAAAGTGGTTATCAAATTTGCCGCTTTGGACTCTGTTAAGTTTGGTCAAGAGATTGATCCTTGGTAAGAAATTGGATGTTGAGTACTCTCTCTGATCCCCTTTTGAAATTTTAAGATCGTTACTGGATAGCTAATGGTGTTTTTAATTTAAATTGATATTTCATTTGAAGTGTCTGTTTTAGACTTATCCGAGGGATTGGCTTTTGCCATATCAGTTTTAGACTTGACAGCATTTGCGAAGAACAAAAGATTGAGGTGATGCATGAATGATCAGTGTATTTTTATTTGTATTCTACTTCCAGTTTGAATCTGTAGCAAGCAGTAATAGGTGCCACTTGAATTCTGTGCGCATGGTTTCTTTTTTATTTTTACTCTTTCAACTCAGGCTAAGAGAGAAATCAATAATTATATTGCAAATTGATGATATCCTTTGAGTGGCCTGTATCAACTTTTTCTTCTATCCTTCAGTTTTTGATTGCCTGCATGTCTTAACTGTGATATAGTGTTCATTTCTTTTTCTCCCAATCTATTTCCTCTGTATAGCATGTAGCTGCAATACTCGTGAATTCTGTTAACAATGTCTGTGTTCTGCTTCCAGATTTGGACACAGTGTTGAAGGTGATTTAGGAAATCATGACCTCTGCTCATGAAATCTCTGGTATTTACATAAACAAAATCTTTGTTCCACTTTTTTCTATTGTTTTATTGTTCCTTTTCCTTTCATGATGTGTGGATTACATTCTTATCCCAAGTTTAGGTAACAACATTTGGAAAAATGTTGTTGCTAATCTTATGTCTGATCAAATTATTCCTGTCTTAATACAAAGAAATGGTCAAAGGTACCTTCCTTAAAGAAAAAACCATAGTTATCAGGAACAGGAAGTTAAGATTTTAATTTGTATAAAGTATAATAACTCATGTTTCTTTGGCCACAATTTATTTGCCAATGGCTACACTGGACGTTACCCTTTTCTGCATTTGTTGCTTCATGAAAATCAGTATTCTTTTGTCATGATATTAACAACTCAGTATCGTAGGTTTTCGGTTTGCCTAAGATTTTTTTATCATGTAATTCATTGACCTCATTAACCTGCATGGAAGCTGCACAATATGATTTATGCCTTATTTATTTTTTTTTTATGCATTTTTACTTCCCTATGATTCTTTTAATACATTGTTGCACATACAAAACATATCCCTTTAGACTTTTATTCACTTGGTTGATTTCTTAGTAATTGTGTTTTATTTAAATTGAGTCTTTTTGCTATACTATCTGAATTCTGGTGTTATTCGTAAATTGATGCATTTTACTTGTTCCTGCCTGCCATCCCAAGCACGAAAGTACTGTCTTCAATTTGTGACAAAATGTTTATCCAGATAATGAAGCTGATGAGCATCAGCAATCAGAACCACAGATGCAATCTTCCTCTGCAAATGGAATTTCTGATCCTGGTATTGGTGCCCAGAATGTTCAGTTTGTAACACCTGCACAGCTTGGAACTGAGCCTGCTATGGTATGAACTTCAAGTTTCTCTGGGCTTTCTTATTTAGTCGTAAAGAACAAAATATGTTTCTTCAGTGGTTTGACATCCTCAGTCCTTATTGATTCGGCATCTTAATACTAAATTAATTTCGAGAAATCCTGAAGAATATTTTGTTTTGCATAGGCCATAGCCATTGGATACTGTCCAATGTGTCTCGCCTCTCTTGTAGGTATAAGAGGTAGACATACGTGGCAATTATTTTGTCATTGAAGCAAATTGATTCTGAATATTATCAAGTCATGATGATATTTTTTCCCTAGGTTTATTCTTCCTCTAATTCATGAATAAATTGGCTCTATCACTCCTTTTTTTTTTATTTGTGAAGGTGAGAATTTCCCCATGTGTCATAACAAGCTGTTTTGAACATTTTTTTTCATATGGGGATGCTAGAAATTTCATTATCTTATAATAATTTGCAGCTGCTTTTCTTGTTCAGTACTTAGTTTGGCCTGATATTGCTCAAAGGCTTATGGTCTTGCAAATAATAATGAGTTACATTACCATCTGAATTTTTTGTATATAGATAAATTCTCTGTAGATATTGTGTTTGGTGAACTGAGGATGATTTATTAGAAACCAGATTTTTATTTTTATTTTTTTGATTCTGGGAATTGAAGGTCCTGTGCAAGTACTAGTGTCAATTATTTAGATGTAATGTTAAAGAAGTAAGAAGCTGGTTAAGAATCACATAATTTGTGGTAGTAATTATGTCTTGGGTTGTTCAGGCAATTGAATTATTTTGTCCCCCTACATTGCGCTGGGAGATTTTGATGTATTTGGGACACTGTTTTATAGTTTAATATATAATGTAAATTTTTTTATGCATTTTACTGATTTTGGTTGCTTTCTTATCAAACTAAAGGCACCGCCTGTGTACCCTTATCCGGATCCTTACTATAGAAGCATCTTTGCTCCCTATGATGCACAAGCTTATCCCCCACAGCCATATGGTGGACAGCCGATGGTTTTCTCTACTTCCTTCTTGTTGATTTTTGCAATAGTATGGTTGCTTCTTGTGAAAATCTTGTGATGGTGGACTTATCAAACTTTATTTTGTGTGACAGGTCCATCTTCAGCTGATGGGAATTCAACAAGCTGGTGTTCCTCTGCCAACTGATGCTGTCGAGGAGCCTGTGTTTGTCAATGCAAAACAATATCATGGTATATTAAGACGAAGACAATCTCGCGCCAAAGCTGAATTAGAAAAAAAAGCTATTAGGAACCGGAAGGTATTTCATCCTCTGAATCTGTTCACATGGTTCTTTCTTTCTAATGATGCCAAAAGTTGATTACTAAAATGGAAATTTATAAAGAAGAGGAAAAAGCAAACAAGAATCTTGGAAGTTGCATTGTAAGCTGCTAACTTATTGATGTTAGTGTTGATTGTGCCCTCATAAATTATCGACTCTGATGCTTCCACGAGTGCTGGCATTCCTGCCTCTATGGAGGTACTTACTTATTCCTTATACAAATCTTGCAGCCATACTTGCATGAATCTCGACATTTGCATGCGCTGAGAAGAGCAAGAGGATGTGGAGGCAGGTTTCTGAATTCAAAGAAAAATGAGAACGAACATAACGATGTGGCATCACCCGACAAATCACAGTCCAATATCAATCTCAATTCTGATAAAAACGATCTCGCTCCTTGAGATAGGAGAACCTAGAGCTACAGAACTGATCATACCTTGGACAATGGGGGACCTGTTGTATATCACAAAATCAATAACACCAGCCTAGGATATCTCATTATTGCTTTGTTCTGGCTTTGCACAACCCCATACATATTTTCCTTTTTGTTTGTGTAGTAGGCATGTTAGGATGTTGCATGATGCTGGTAACATGTAAATTTAAGTGATGTTATCAAATATTGTCCTTTTCTAGCTGCTGGTAGGTGAGATTTTTATTGTGGCGAGCATTTCTTTGTATTTTGGTGTTATGGAGAGATTAGAGAATATCTGAAGCCATGATGGTTAGGCTGGATCATGTTTATTTAGCTAGAGACAGATTGATTGTTGTTGTATTTGTCCTTTGATCCTTTATTGTTAAGAGGAGTTAAAGGTGCTTCAAGTCTCAACCAAGATAGGTGATGGATGTTGACTATTGTGATTGCTTTGCTAAAATTAAGTTGATAACTTCATAAATAGTTTTTGAATTTTACAACTATGGTAAAAAAGAGAAGTATGTAAAATATTCAGTGAATAATATAACCTGCAAGGATCAATTTAGTGTGCCCAATAGGCTTATGTAAAAACAATTACTTGGATCATAATTGCTAAACTATGGTCTCTTGTAAGCAGATCACTTATCAATTATATGTGATTCCAGAACTATAATACTTGTATTTTATGAGTATTCCTTAATTTATTGCCAAGCATTTGAGATTTTCAGTGATAGCTAAGGATAATTTAGATGATGAGTTGGGGAAAGAAGGAGCAACTATTGACCTTTCAATCAAGATGAGAAATAAGAGGGTGCAATTGGAAACACGTACTCATTAGAAAACAACAAAAACAAGCATGCCCAAACAAGATTTTCATAAGAAATCTCATCCACCACGTTATCCTTTTCTACACTAGCAAACATTGCAAATTCCTACACTTTCCGGTTGTGTGACAAATCCAATGAAACATTAAACTGCGAAAAATCAATACTTATGTCTATTGGTTGCGTCTTTCAACTAACTTAGTACTGCTTCAAAATACTTAGAATAAAGCTTGAAAAGGTGAATTGGAAAGAAAGACTCGTGACTTGTGTAAATCACTTTTTTCATTAAATAATACTAGAGGGAGAGATTATCTTGGTTCAAACTAAGGTTAGTTTTCTAAGCGAAGTACTTGTGGTTCTTATATCTGCACCAATCCGTGTATGTTGCAGACGTGCTTGTTTTTAGCTTATAAAAAAAATTAATATATTAATATTTTATAAAGTTTAAAACGTTGAAAACATATATTTGTTTGAAGTTATTTTGTTTAGTTGGTTGAAAATTGACTTTTTTATATTCTAATTATTTTTAAAAATTTATGCAAATATACCAAACTGGTTATTTTAACTAAAAATGTGATTATTTTGACAATATAAGCTGAAATAAACGGATCTTAGGACAAAGATTTCCTAAAGAGAAATATCTTATATTAAAGGATAAAGCGAATAATTACACCATTAAATCTTTAAAGTAAAAAATAAGTCTCATCATCACTTTATTTTTTTAATAGCAAAATTCTCTACTTTATTTTCTAAAGTAAGAGATCTCACGTTATCTAAATCCTTATAACATATAGTAAGAATAAGACACATAAATCACTTTTGTAGGTTATGATAAAAAGTTTAGAGTTTAACTATTATGTATTATTACAATAATTAAATTATTTAATATATATAATTTTACGAAAGAGTAAAAAAATAATACATTGAATGTATAATAAATTAATAATTAAACTGAAAAGTTCTAGTAGACTAGCCGCCAACATTTGCAACACATAAGTGCCAGTTTGGTTTACCATGTAATAGACGTGACAGGTGCATATATTACTTTCAATCAAGATAAGAAAAATCTTTTTAAGATATTTTTTTATAGAAATTCATATTTTTCACATCAAAAAAATATATTAATTTCTATTCAAATATCTTCTTTTTTCCATTTATCAAAAATTAAAACAAACAAGCCATAACGGTGAAGGGCACCATAATTAATATTTTGTATGCACCGAAAAAACTATCATTCATAATTTGTAGATTATTCTTATAATAATGTCTTTTTATTTGAATTTTGAGAAGGGCATGGCAGAATATCTTCCTATATTATAAAAAAAAACTAATTTTTATGTATTTCAACGGTAAAATTTTACTAATATAAAAGAGTATCATCTAATTATGTGATATTAAAACAATAAAAGTACTTGAATTTCATGTTCATTATTTAAAAAGAAAATATTTATATGATATCAAATGATTAAATGATAATATAAAATTATTTTACAATAATGTTATATAAATTTCCTTTATTAAAATGTATAAAAGTTAAACTCTGGTTAAAAAACAAAAAATATTTGCATAAATTGATTAAAGAATAACGGTGAGGGGTTGGTTAGTGGAGCAAGGGCTAGTCTCACATACAATATATCCTCAGTTTGACCTCACTCCACTCCTTGAAGTAGGGTCATTGTAACTTGTAAGTTCATTTGTAAATGTTTAATGGGTTCGAAGTTGGAGTATCAAACGGGCTGGACTGTTTGGGCTTACGGGCCTATATGAGTTGGGCCAAAATTATGTCTCTTTTTAGGAGTTTGGCTCATTTATGGTCAATCTGTGAGACTAAACAAGTCAGTTCGCTAGCTTATTTTATTTTAAAAAATTAAAATTTTGGTGTATTTTTTATGGTTTTAAATACAATGTTGTGAATAAGTATGTGCGATCATTTTTATCTATTTTTTATCGTCTATCTGTTAATTAATCAAAAATATATAGTTTAAATGGTTGATTGCGAGATTATATTATCGTTTTTGTTTCTTCAACTATCTTGCTTGAAAGATATCAAATGCTATTTGAAATCGATTCATTAATTAATACAAATTTCATTAATTAAATGACGGCATATAACATTGATGTGAGTATTGTTATGTCATTGATCAAAAACACAATTGGAACTCTTTCTCGTAGATTAATCAATAATAAACAAGGTTTGAAACTATATATCAACTTGTAAGGCGTAGACACTCATCGAAGATGTGAAATGCAAGATTTATCAAGATCTACGTCATAGCACTTTAGTTGTATAACAATATAAATATAGTTAAGTAATTAAGCATAACAAATAGTTAAACATGCTCAATTATAAGTCTAAATAGTTAAACTCTAAACTCTTAAACTACAAAATAAAATTTAGAGTCCAAAATGAAACTTTTAAAATTTTGGTATTTTAAAAAAAATCACGAGCTGACTTGTTTAGCCCGCGGGCCGGGCTATTTTTTTTTCTTCAAATTTTTACGTGCCTATTTTTTGCACGTAAGGTCTGCCCATTTAACCGAACTTGCGAGTTGAGCTCATGTTGGACTCATTTTAACAGTCCTAGTGTGAAGCTAAGTAACACAACACTCATAGACACGAGAAATGAGATATTTTTATTAGTGATAAATTATTAATTTTTAATATTTTTAAAATTTTATTTTTTTTATATATAAAGTATTTTAAATAATTTTATGTATAAATACGTTTTTTTTTAAAGAATTCATATTATTATAAATTATTTTATATTTAAAATATTTTTTTCATACACAACTTAAATACGGTTCAAAAAACTTTTGAATATGACACCTACACGCATAAATACAACACTACAAATTATAAACTTTTTATTTAGACACTTTTATACCAATAGGCCACAAATATTAAATGAGTGTTTACAATATGTTGACATATTGACACAAAAATCTTAGAAAGTGTTTGGGCTTTATCATCACCCATAAAGATTTCTCATACAAAACAATTAATCTAAATGGTATCAACATTGCCACACTAGTGTCCCAAAAACAAATAAATAGCAAACAATTGTTTATTAAAAAAAATGGGGTTGAAAGAGAGAGGAGGAAAGTGTTGGATGTATGGTTCTGCAATCTATATTGGTTGCAACTGATTTTTTGTGATTCCATTCCAAAATTAAAACATTTTGCCTAAAACCCCTCTTTCCCCTCTGCGCCTCTCTCACCCTAAAACCTTATCTCTTCCTCCTCCTCTCCATCCATGGATTCCTCTGATTCTTCTTCCGTTCCTCAAACTTCCCTCTCTGTTTCTGACCAATCATCTCCTCTTCCTCCTCCTTCTCCAGAACGCAAGCTCGCTAACGGCGTTAATGGGTCTGCTTCCGCCTCCTCCGACAGTGAAGGATTCCTCAGCGGCGAAGAAGAAGATGAAGAGTTGGAGACGGAGCCCACAAGGCCCATACTGGTGAAATCCCCCGAAGCTGAAGAATCTGCTGGAGCTGAACCTGCTGCTGCTTATGACCCTTCTCTCAATTCTGAGTCTGAGAGGCCTATTGCCAAGGTAACACTCCATGATGACGACGACGACGATGATGATGATAATTTTCATGACGACGATGATGATAACGGGTCTGTTGCTGAGGAGGAGGGGGATTTGGAGCAAGGCGGTGGTGTAGTTGATGAGAATCAGAAATTGGGCGAGGCGGCGGCGGAGGAGAGTGATAGCCATGACGTGTTTGTGGAGGCTTCTGATGGTGGTGGTGGTGGTGGTGGTGGTGGTGAGAGTGAGAAATTGGGCGATGAGGTGGCGGTGAAGGAGAGTGGTTCTTGTGGTGATAACCATGATGTGGTTGTGGAGGCTTCTGGTGGTGTTGACAAGGGTTTTGAAAGTGGAGATTTCGGAGGAGGAGGAGTTGGTGGTTTGGAGAATGGGGTGGAGGACGAGGACGAGAAAGAGGGTGGAGAAAGGAATGAGCTTCTGATTGATACACAGAAGGGTGATGGTGGCACTGATAATTCGGATTCTTTGGTAGTTGAACCGGAACATGATGATAAGACTGAGTCCATTGCTGTTGAGAATGACGGTGGCAGTGGTGGTGGTGGTGGTGATGATGATGAGTTTACAAGTGGAGACTCCCTTGTTGACACTCTGCAGGTTAATCCTTTGGGGTCTAATGTGGCTGTTGTTGGGGATAAGGTGGAAGTTGAGGAGTCTGAAATTAAAGGGTTGGAGCCTCCGGCAGCTGTGAGCCTGGATAATGGGTTCGATCCAATTGAGCAGGGTGGTGCTGAGGATGCTGTTGTTGATAAGGTTGCTGATGGGGATGCCGAGTCTGGTCAGAATGCTGACACTGAAGTTGAGGATGTTGTTGATAAGGTTGTGGATGAGGGTGCTGACTCTGGTAAGAATGCTGAAACTGTGGTTGAGGATGATGCTGGACATGAGCAGAAGAGTGACATTGCTCCTCTTGAGAAGGAGGATGAAAGCACAGAACTTGAAAGTCACGGTCTGAAGGCTGTTCAAGATGACATAAACATTGAGGATCATGCTGATGAAGGAGAAACTGAGAGCCATATTGAGGCCTCCGATGAGGGCGATGAAGAAAAAGTTCATCATGGTGACAGAGAGATAGACGGTGAAGGAATAGTCTTTGGAGGCTCTAACGATGCTGCCGAGAAGTACTTGGAGGATCCAGAACAGGAAACAGGTGACGCTGGCGAGATTTCACGTGACGATAGAATCGATGGCCAGATTGTTACCGACTCAGATGAAGACGAGGTGGAAACTGACGATGAAGGAGATGGCAAGGAGCTGTTTGATACTGCTACCTTGGCAGCTCTTTTGAAAGCAGCATCAGGCGCGGGACAAGATGGTGGCAATATCACCATAACCTCTCAGGATGGATCAAGGCTTTTCTCTGTCGAGCGCCCAGCTGGTTTGGGTTCAACACTTCAGTCTGGTAAGCCTGCTATGAGACCGAACCGTGCTAATATTTTCACTCCTTCGATTAGTAGAGCTGGTGCTGATTCTGATAACAATTTGAGTAAAGAAGAGAAAAAGAAACTAGAAAATTTACAGCAACTCAGGATAAAATACCTTAGACTGGTTCAGAGACTGGGTTTCACTACAGAAGAATCAATAGCAGCACAGGTGCTGTACCGGTTGACCATTGTGGCAGGGAGGCATACTGGTCAAATATTTAGCCTAGATGCTGCAAATGTGCGTGCTTCTCAGCTTGAAGCTGAGGGAAAAGATGATTTGAATTATTCTATAAATATTCTTGTTCTTGGGAAAATGGGTGTAGGCAAGAGTGCGACTATAAATTCAATTTTTGGTGAAACAAAGACCAGCTTCAGTGCACATGGTAATGGTCCTGCTACAACTGCTGTGACAGAAATTGTTGGGATGGTTGATGGAGTGAAGATAAGGGTATTTGACACACCAGGCCTGAAGTCTTCTGCATTGGAACAAAGTTACAATAGAAAAGTCTTATCCATGGTGAAGAAGGTGACTAAAAAGACGCCCCCTGATATTGTCCTCTATGTGGATCGTCTGGACCTACAAACGAGGGATCTGAACGACCTGCCATTGTTAAGATCAATTACTAGTGCCCTGGGTTCATCAATCTGGCGCAATGTTATAGTCACTCTGACTCATGGTGCCTCTGCTCCTCCAGATGGGCCGTCAGGTTCCCGGTTGAGTTACGATGTATTTGTTGCTCAAAGGTCTCATATAGTTCAACAAACCATTGGACAAGCTGTTGGCGACCTGCGTCTCATGAATCCAAGTTTGATGAACCCAGTTTCTCTTGTTGAAAACCATCCTTCTTGTCGGAAAAATAGAGATGGCCAGAAGGTGCTTCCTAATGGTCAAACTTGGAGATCCATGCTGTTGCTCTTATGCTACTCAATGAAGACCCTCTCTGAAGCTGGTAACCTTTCAAAAGCTCAAGAATCATTTGACCACCGCAGGCTGTTTGGTTTCCGCACCCGCTCCCCACCACTTCCGTACTTGTTATCTTGGTTGTTGCAGTCACGCACCCACCCAAAACTCCCTGCTGATCAAGGTGGAGCTGATGCTGATTCCGATATTGAAATGGCTGACTTGTCTGATTCAGATCTAGATGAGGATGAAGACGAATATGACCAGCTCCCGCCATTTAAGCCTCTGAGGAAATCTCAGATTGCTAAGCTTAATAGAGAACAGAGAAAAGCATATTTTGATGAGTATGATTATCGAGTGAAACTCGCACAGAAGAAGCAATGGAGAGAGGAGTTGAGAAGGATGAGAGATATGAAGAAGAAGGGTAAAACTAGTAATGTGAATGAATATGGTTATGGGGACGAAGATGATCAAGAGAATGGAGCTCCAGCTGCTGTGCCAGTTCCATTGCCTGATATGGCCCTGCCGCCATCCTTTGACAGTGATAATCCAGCCTATAGATACCGTTTCTTAGAGCCAACTTCCCAGCTCCTAACAAGGCCAGTGTTAGACACCCACAGTTGGGACCATGATTGCGGTTACGACGGTGTAAACATTGAACATAGTCTAGCCATCATCAATCAATTCCCAACTGCTGTTACTGTTCAGGTAACAAAGGACAAGAAAGACTTCAGCATCCATTTGGATTCCTCAGTTGCTGCAAAACATGGAGACAATGGATCAACCATGGCAGGCTTTGACATCCAAAACATTGGAAAGCAGCTGGCATACATTTTTAGAGGAGAGACAAAGTTCAAAAACTTCAAAAGAAACAAAACTGCTGCTGGGGTGTCTGTGACATTTTTGGGTGAGAACGTGTCCACTGGGTTGAAAGTCGAGGATCAGATAGCTCTGGGGAAACGCTTGGTATTAGTTGGTAGCACGGGGACTGTGCGTTGTCAAGGTGATGCTGCCTATGGTGCTAATGTTGAAGTGCGGCTTAGAGAGGCAGATTTTCCGATTGGCCAGGACCAGTCTTCGTTGAGCCTTTCTCTGGTGAAGTGGAGAGGAGACTTGGCTTTGGGGGCCAATTTTCAGTCCCAAATTTCTATCGGACGAAGTTATAAGGTGGGGCTTCGTGCTGGATTGAACAACAAGCTCAGTGGACAGATCAGTGTGAGAACAAGTAGCTCGGACCAGCTTCAGATTGCACTTCTCGCTATTCTACCAATTGCCAGGTCTATCTATAAAAACTTCTGGCCTGGGGCTACTGAGAACTATTCCATCTATTGAATTCTTCTTTTGGTTATGTTACTGTTGAGGAATTAGATTATGAGTTAATGTATCACGTTGCTTCTTTTCATGGTTTCCTTAAATAATGAGGTTTTTAAGTTTCGTCTAGACTATTAGATCTCCAGCTATATTGCAGTGCATTTTGTTTGCCTGAAAAAATGTACTGAAATTGAGATGGAACCTACAGGGAGTTTATTCATAATTGTTTTGTTAGCTTCTATTTGAATAATGTTAAATGTCAGATTATGCTGTTATTCCTGAATTTCTTCTACTGTTCTACTGGAGCTTGTGTTTTTTGATCATCCAATATTGAGACCCCCTTGTGGTTAGATCTTAGACTACATAGTTTAGCGATACCTGAATAACGAATAGGTCAATATGCTTAGTGTAATTGGGTGAAAAATGGTGTCAAAACACAGGCAATATCCTAGTATGTGCTATTTGCTTCAGGCATTCCTTTTAACCTCTTCTATAACACTAGTGGTGTTTCTTGTTCAGATGAGAAAAATCCTTGATAAACTATTATAATTTTGTTCATGTGTTAGTTTTTCTTTCATGATGGTGGTTTAGATGAGCAAAATCCTACGGTTACACGCTTGACCCTTTTAGTTGAGGTGGGTGAGTTAAGGATCCTACTCCTTTGTGTTTTTACTTCATCGGTGCATTCCATTGAGGTGATCCTTGTTTTTGTGAGGAGAACCGTTGATGTTGCTGCTTGGCTACTAGGTCCACATAGTATAACGGTGACTTACCTCAAATCCTATTTTCTTTTTGGGGTTGTGAATCTCAAATTCATCTTTTGTTTATACTTAATAGGTAAAGCTAATAATTGAAGGTTGATGAAACGTGAGAAAACTACTGGTTATATATACATTAAGAATCTTTAGCAGATGTAACCTCCTAAAGGCAAAGTGCAGCTATCATGTTGAATAATTTTGCAAGTGTAACAACATTCTAAAGGGCACGCAGAAGCAAGCTTGATAGCAAAGGTTCAAAAGTGTTAGTGTAATATTGATTCTCAAGAATTGGATCTTTTAAGGAGTAAAATGTTTATTCCGCTGCAAATATATCTGATCTTATTGAAGATATAAATCTTAAAACACTTGTGTCCACATTCTTGCTTTTATCTATATATATGTAGTCATTATTATTTATGTCTGGTTTTACTCATAAAGAACAGTTGAAGGAAATGAAGTCAAATAAGTGATTCTTTGCCATTATTGCTGACCTATTATTCAATTACTTGATTCTTCACACAATGAGCAATTCGATCAACATGATTATATACCTACATTATCAAATGAGACCTCAAAATTCAAAAAAGGGGGGGTTGTTTGTTTTACACCATGTGATTCCCAAGTAAGTCTAGCAAGTAATGATGATCAATTTTGGCTAATATCTCTCAACGTCCTTAGGATTTGTCGATGGTTTATATTTCTAGCATTGTTATTTGTCCTTTTCCATCTAAGATTCTATTCTTATCATTAATGATTCTGCTTAAAGGCAACATGACATATTCAACATATTGCTTTCAAACCTACTACTTGATTACATGTTAAAACAATCGAATCTATATACTTGATTAGATTTATGCTAAGCAATCCAAGCTTAGTCTGGAGCACCGTGGATTTAAACCTAGGACGGAGAAGTCTCTTAATGAAGTTTTTCATAGAAAATAATAATAATGGGACATCAGAGAAAAGACAAGAGATTGGAAAAATTATATATAATTTGGGATAGGAAACATTTATAGGAATTTAATCACAAGTCAATTGTTATATCTAATTTTTTTTTGGTTACTCTAACTGATTTCGCTCGAGCCGAGTCAGTTCATTATGGAAATAAAACTCTCTTAACGCTAAATACGCAACCTTTATGAGATACATAAACTTATACGAAATCTTTCTCTTATAGTGGATTAGCAGGATTTAGAAGATTGCAAATGCCTCTCAAAGGGAAACCTTTCAACAGAGAACATCATGAAGGAAACTTATAGGCATTACCCTTAAAAATGCGGCGTCTTGACTTCTCTAGTACATATACCCAAATAGGTCAAACCGAGAATAACACTTAAATGGAAAGATCTCTTTTGCTAACCCATAAAAACACAATATTCATTTGTTTAAGATAACTTTTTCATACCTAAAAAGAAACGTGACATTCTTCGAGAATTGGAAGCCTACATGGCGCTCTATGAAAATCCAAAGCAAATGTGGTATTACGAGAAAATTAAGTTTTACATTTATAATTGTTTGCTATTATAGATTAGGAGATAATTTATCTTGTGTTAGACGCGAGAGTTCTACACTAATCACTGTACAAGACAAAAGGATATTTGATACTTAGAAAGCATTGCTACGCTATCCTAAACTACGAATAAATAAAGTAGTTTTTAACTTCTATAATATTTTTATCAAGCATTAAAAAGCTGTAAAATCTAAATAAATAATGTTTCAGGAACCAAAACAGATGAAATTAAATGGCTAATGTTTTCCATTCTGTTTTATTTTTTACTCGCCCTCTGTATAGTTTGTATAGTGTATAGCATATTTGATCATCAAATCTTGGGTGTGTTGGGATATTCTTTTTTTTTTTCCCAACTTCTTGATTTGCTGGAATTAAAGGACAATTGATTTTAATGAATCTTCCAATTTATCCCAAGTACACATATTGGGAACTAATTGATTTCTCATAAACAGGTCCCACTTTATTATTTTTATGTTTTAGTACTCTTTTTGGTGGGGGATTAATGAATGACTAGAAGGGTTTCAACTTCAAGCATATGAAAAAAAATGAGGGATCTAAACTTGGGATCTGTTCATAAATATAGTCCACAACGAAATTATGAATGCATGTCTTAAACGCCAATAAAAGATTCACCCACTTGATTAGCCTTTTTATATGAAAAACAATCACATGGTTAGCCACTATAATTAAATTGTACTACCTTAAATATTGATACACAAGCCAAGTTTACATGTGTAAAAACAACATATTACTAGTATACACTAATCTTTATTGATTATTGCATTAATTAATAAGAAGAAAAAGTAAAAGTTGTAATATTTACAATAAACAACCATAGCTCGAATTCACAATGCTGCCAATTTAGGCATAAGAATTCAAAAGTTCCAAGTTGGAACAAGTATAATTACGACTGTTATCACAACTAGACAATGGTTAAGTAAGGTAACTTGCTGTGCAAGTTAACTAAGTCTGCTAGATAGCCAATTAACTAAGTCAGTAACCGTTTTCTGTTACAACTGTTTTTATTCACTTGTACTTGAACCAATATATATATATGGAAGTTGGTTCATCAATGACCTTCACCGGTTGATGAATTCATTATACATTCTCTCAAGTCTCTCAGTTTTTCGTTCTCTATCATTCTTTCTGCTATTGCTGTTGGTGCATCCATGGCTGCTGTTCATGGAAACTAACATGGTATCATTCGCCATCCATGGCCATCACATGCTTCCGCCATTTCAATCTTCACAGGTTTCTCACCTTGTTTCTCTGCATTTCACTACTTGATGTCCACATTCATCGCTGAGATTTCCAATTTTTGCAACTTGTTTTTGGTTCAAAGTTGTGAACTCTCTGAAAATGATAAGTGTGGCAATGCTCCCCTACGATCTTGATACTGATTTTGTGTCTTGAGATTGTAATAATTGTGAGAGAATATCAAGTAGCTTCTCACCAATCCCATAACCCACAGATCTCAAACTGCTTGAGTTTCTGTTCTTCTTGTTCTGCACACTGAATTTTTCCTATACCTGTGATCTTCTCTGCTATTTTCTTTTTCTTTTCTTTCTCGTGTTCCATAACCATGGAAAATTCTGATCAAGATCCACATACTCATGGAAGAAATGACCAAGATTCACTTCTTCAACAACTTCAGCACCTACAACAATTGCTGCGGATGAGCAATGCCTCAAACGTGCCATCAACAGATCCTACCCTGGATCCATACTACCTACACCCTGGGGAAAATCCCGGAGCTTCTTTAATCACAATTACTCTTACTCCCCAAAACTATCACACATGGGAAAGGGCAATGAAGTTAGCTTTGAAAGGCAAGAACAAATTGAAGTTTATTGATGGTTCAATACTCAAACCGTCTGCAGCAGATCCTCAATATGCCGCTTGGGACAAGTGCAACACCTACATTCTTTCTTGGATCACCCGTTCATTGAGCCCTGAAATCTACCAAAGTGTCATCTGGATTGATGACTGCCATCAGCTTTGGCTTGATCTCAGAGGCCGGTACCATCAAGGAGATATGTTTCGAACTGCTATCTTACAAGAAGAGCTATATTCCATTAAACAAGGTGATTTGTCTATCACTAACTACTTTACTAAACTCAAGATTCTTTGGGAAGAACTTGACAGTTTTTTGCCTATCCCTAGCTGCTTGTGTTCTCATCCTTGTACTTGTGGTCTTGGAACTATTAGAACATATAAGACCAATGAATATGCCATCAGATTTCTAAGAGGGTTAAATGAACAATATGCTCACATTAGGACTCAAGTCATGATGATGAAGCCCCTTCCCCCTATTCATGACATTTTTTCTCTGCTCATTGAGCAAGAGAGATAGCTTAGTTCATCCCCAATGGATTCAATTGCCCTATTTAGTGGCAGTGATCCGAACAGACAACAACAATCAAAACCTGGCTCTAGAGGCAGAGGCAGAGCTGTTAGCTCCTCTAGAGGAGGCAGATCCTTAGCAGGTAGGGGCCAGTCATCAAGGCACTGCATCTTCTGCAATACCACAGGTCATACGATTGAGAAATGCTTCCATAAGCATGGATATCCTCCTGGATACCCTGAACACCTCAAGTGGTCCACTGCAAAGACACAAGCAAGGGTTAACAATATGGTAGTTACCTCTGAGAACTGTACTGATAGGGGCACTACTAGCAGTCAATTTTCTTCTGACAAGGAGGTATCTCATGATTCTGAAACTGTGTCTTTCTCCAAAGAACAAGGCATTAAACTCCTAGCTCTTTTGCAACAACATGAGTCATTACACTCAGCCAAACATTCCACCAACCAAATATCCACCACACAGCCACAACACTCAGGTATCTCACTCATTTTATCCTGTCATATAGCTAAACAGAAATGGGTCATAGATACAGGAGCCACTGACCACGTGTGTCACTCCTTATCTATGTTCCATACATATCATCATATACAACCCATAGAAGTTCACTTACCTAATGGCAACAAGGTATTATCTCATATTTCTGGTTCTGTCCTATTTTCCAAAGATCTCTACCTAACAAATGTTCTTTATATTCCACAATTTACCTTCAACCTGCTATCAGTCTCTAAACTTACTGCTACACTGCCCTGTTCACTCATTTTTTCTCTTCATAAATGTGAGATTCAGGACCTGACTTCATCGAGGATGATTGGCACTGCTGACCTGATTGATGGACTGTATGCATTGGACACACCTTCATCAAAATTTCAGAAAAACATAAGCAGTGGATTGTCTGCAGCATTAGTAAACGCTTGTAACATTCCTAATTCCTTGAATAGATCAGATTTATGGCACATGAGGCTAGGACATGCATCTAAAAACAAATTACAAGTAATACATAGTGCATTTCCTGATGTAATAAGCAGTATTAATCTGCATTCTCATTGTTCAGCTTGCCAATTTGGCAAATTTAAAAGAAAACCATTTCCAAAAAGCACCACTGTTTCTGAACATTGTTTTGATTTACTGCATGTTGATATTTGGGGACCTCTTTCTACTCCCTCCATGCTTGGCCACAAATACTTTCTAATAATTGTTGATGATAAATCTAGGTTTACATGGCTATTTTGCATGAAACTCAAATCAGAAGCAGCACCTTTGCTACAATCTTTTGTCACTATGATCAAAACTCAACATAATACCTATGTAAAATGTATTAGGAGTGACAATGGTCAAGAGTTCATTATGAATGATTTTTTTAAAAGAACAGGAATTCAACACCAAACCACATGTGTTGAGACTCCCCAACAGAATGCCATTGTGGAAAGGAAACATCAAAGCATCCTAGCTATTGCTAGAACCTTGATGTTTCAAAGTGGCCTTCCTACTTGTTTTTGGAATTATGCAGTTGGCCATGCTGTTTTTCTGCTAAATAGGTTACCTAGCTCTAGCCTATCCAACAAAACCCCCTACTATGTTTTACATAATCGGCAAGCAGACATTTCTCACATAAGAGTTTTTGGTTCTCTTTGCTATGCTGCAACCATTTCTGCTGGCAGAAAAAAGTTGGACAGCCGAGCTAGGCAATGTCTTTTCATTGGCTTCAAAAGAGGGACAAAGGGATATGTCCTGTTTGATTTAAAAACAAGAGAAATTTTCATCTCAAGGCATGTCACATTTTTTGAGCATCTCTTCCCTTATCAACTAGACACTACATCTGCCACTACATTGGACAAACACAACACTGATTTTATCACTGAATGCCATAATTCTGACATCACTGTTTTTGATGACATTATTTCTCATCTACATCAACACTCATTTTCACCCCTAACATTTAATGCACCAACAAGCACACTTAGCTCACCTCCTATTTTAACCTCTGATAATTTACACCATACACTACCACATTTGCCAATTTCTGAATCTGTGCCTCTGCATGATGATGCTAGTGCTGTTTCTAATGCTCCTGACATTCCCATTTCTACTGATCCATTAAGGAAATCTTCTAGAGTTAAGAAGGCCCCTTCTTATCTTAAGGAGTACCATTGCAATCTTTCAAAAACTTCAGCAAGCCAATTCTCCTCAGGTATTCAGCACCCTCTGTCTCAAGTTCTTTCTTATGCTAATCTGTCTTCCTCATATAAACAATTCTCCCTAGCCATCTCCACACAAACTGAACCCACCAGCTACAAGAGTGCAATAACTCATGACTGTTGGAAACAAGCTATCAATAGTGAATTGCAATCATTAAAGGACAATGGCACATGGATTTTAACTGATCTACCTCCTGGTAAGAAGGCAATCGGCTGCAAATGGGTTTTCAAGGTCAAGTACAAATCTGATGGGAGTATTGAGAGGCACAAAGCTAGGTTGGTTGCCAAGGGATACAACCAAACCGAGGGCCTTGATTACCTAGAGACATTCAGCCCAGTTGCCAAGATGACAACTATAAGGGTTGTGCTTGCACTAGCTGCTGCCAACCAGTGGTTCCTCAAACAGCTTGATGTCAACACTGCTTTTCTTCATGGAGACCTGCATGAAGAGGTATACATGCAGGTTCCACCTGGTTTGCAGGTCCCAAACAAATCAACAAAAGTGTGTAAATTGATCAAATCACTATACGGTCTGAAACAGGCTAGTAGGCAGTGGAATTCCAAACTTACAACATTCTTATCCATGGCTGGTTTCACTCAATCTAAGGCAGACTACTCTCTCTTCACTAAGGCCACAGGATCTTCATTTACTGCTGTGCTTGTATATGTTGATGACCTTCTTTTAACAGGAAACAATCTGGTTGAGATTGAATCCATCAGAGATCAACTACACTCAAAATTCACAATAAAGGACTTGGGAGATGCCAAATACTTCCTTGGCATGGAATTGGCTCGAAGCAAGAAAGGAATAGCATTGTTTCAGAGAAAATACGCCCTGGAGTTGCTGCAAGATGCAGGATTATTAGCTTCCAAACCTGCTTCCACTCCATTTGAATATTCTCTGAAAATCCAGAAACAAGGGAGTGCTCCTTTGCAAGACCCTACCAGTTATAGAAGGCTCATTGGTCGCCTAATATATCTCACCAGCACAAGGCCAGACCTGGCTTTTGCTGTTCACCAATTAAGCCAGTTCATTTCTAACCCCATGATTGAACATCATCAAGCAGCTACCAAGTTACTAAAATATCTGAAAAGATCTCCTGCTCTTGGACTATTTTTCCCTGCTACATCCACTAAGAAAGTTTCTGGATTTACAGATGCTGATTGGGGTGCCTGTATTGACACAAGGAGGTCCATTTCTGGTTTTTGCTTTTTCATTGGTGATGCCATTGTGTCATGGAAAAGCAAGAAACAGGCTACAGTTTCTCGAAGTTCTTCAGAGGCTGAATATCGAGCCATGGCTGCTGCAGGTTGTGAGGCTCAATGGTTATCTTACTTGCTGAAGGATTTACATCATCCTATTACTCATCCCATCCCCTTATTTTGTGATAGTAAATCAGCTATTCACATAGCAAGCAATCCTGTGTTTCATGAAAGAACCAAACATATTGACATGGATTGTCATAGTATTAGAGACAAAATCACCTCAGGCTTGCTTCATTTGCTACCCATTTCCTCTCATGATCAAACGGCTGACATCCTTACAAAACCTCTCCAACCTCATTGCTTCACTCGGATGGTTGCCAAACTTGGCCTTAGAAATTTATATGGTCAAGTTTGCGGGGGG